>KK116269.1:57357-87436 GCA_000611955.2 Stegodyphus mimosarum
TAGTACAAACTTAATAAATTAAATTTAAATAAATAATGGGCTGTAATTTAAAACATAAAAATAATTTAAAGTAAGATATTTAGACTGAAAAATTTGCACACACAAATGAATTATCAGACTTTAGAAGGCTTTATTTCATAAATAACTTTGATTTTGAAATATGGCATTTGAACCTATAAACATGTGTGGGCACTGAAAAAGTGATATATATATAAGAACATTATAATTTTCAATAAGTTTTCTTATTGAATAATAAATTTTGATAGTTCTATGCCATAAGACTAGGGTCTAAGTTTGCATAAAAATTCCTCTGTTAAATGAAAGAATTTAAGTAATTTCTGCAGCCTTTTTAGAAATACATTAAAGATTTTTTAACTGATTACACGTTCCCACTTGCTATTAGAACCATCATTAAATCTCTATTTGATCTTATCTTTTTCTGAACATTATCATGTATATAGATTGACTTCGGCTTTGTAACTGATAATTATTACTTGTAAATTATTCTCTTACATATTCACTATATATATTTTGGTGAATATTTATAGTGACACCAAGTGCCCATTTTATTTGTTATAGATTATACTACTTCATTTTAACGTAGAATACTACTTATTTGTTTGCATTACATTATATTTTGGAATCAAGCAGCATTATCTATATTTATTGCATCATATTATATACTGTGATCTAGCATATTTACTGTCACATATTTCATTATTGCTATATTGTATATATTATTACTACACTGTATTTATACTATTGTTGTATCATAATTATATTATAGACTAGCTGACCTGTGTTATTGATATAAATAATGTGTAATCATTATGATTTAAATTAGTTATGCATGGTTGAAACAATATGTAAGAATTAAATGTCATATACTTGTAAAATCATTTTATGAAACACAATTGTTGAACATAAACTGTTTTAATCACCTTTATGTCAATAGTTTGTATTATAAATTAGTACTTAGAAAATTTGACTGTTACTTATTGCTTTAAAAGAAATTTGGATTTTCTTTGAATGTCAACCTTCCCATTAACACATATTATTTTTAAGTAATTAAATTAAAAATATGAAATATAACTCAGACACATTTTACAAATTAAATAATTTTTAATTAAGTAATAAAAAGATTTCAAATCAATATAATTTGCAACAAATGACAGATATCTATAGTTTGGACAAAACCAATATTTGAATGGTAAGTCCAGTTATACCAATTCAGGTACAAATCAAACTGAATACAATTATACTCTAAATCTTCTAAACAGTCAAAGCATTTCCACCCCATGCAAACGATTGCATTTTTTAAATGCTTAATTATCAGGAAAGCATCTAGTTAAAAAAATTTTTGAATAGATTCAGTGTTAACTATTTTATCTCTCATACGTTGCATAGGTACAGTTTGTGAAATTATAGATACTTCATCCTCTTCAATTAATTTGTTAGAAGCTGCTCGTTTGGCAATTCTTGAATCCATAAAATAATTTAGTTCAATATCAAGTTTTTCCTTACCTATCTTGTTTTGAAATGTATCATCTCACACATGCACAAGTTAAGATTTCTTTTTTATCTGCCCTCGGTTCAAACCAATAACAGTTTTAGTAACAATAACTAAAATTCAATTAATAAAGAAATCACATATATGGAAGATAGGCAGAAACTTGTAAGATCATTGAATTAAAAAGGCTGTGTGCATGCACCTGCCTAATGGCAAATCGGCGTAAAATGCTTGTACCTGGACTGATTGTGCACATGCGCTAACGTAGATGGTGCGAATAGCCAATGTGGCATTTGGTACTCCAGCATATGTGCAAATACTGAAAGAGAAGAGACAAAACCATGACAAAAAATTTGACATTCTGCTAAAAGAATCATTGTTGGATATGAAGAAGGAACAAAAGGTCATCGTTTGGTGGATACAAATACCGACAGTATTGTAATTAGTTGGGATGTGACATTTGTATCAAAAGATCCCTATCCTAAGGATAAATAGGAGGATACAGAAGATCTAACTATTTTTAAAGATAATTCAGAAAAAGAGTATATCTCTGAAAATACAGAACTGAGCCAATCTCCTAGACAAAACAAAGCTGTACCACCTGTGAGACATACACTGGTTATCATAAATTAATGAAAAATCACAAAAATAGTGATAACTCCCTCAAAAATAAGCCAAACCGTGTAAAATTTGAATATGTTACCAAGTAAGAGTAGCTGAGTAAAACTGCAATATGTAAATTATTGGCACTCCACTTGGAATACGTCATCCACAAGGAGCATAAAAGTCCATGTTTGAGAGCAAGCTCACATATTTCACTGTGATAGTGACATCAGAAATCTGAGATAGCCAATTCGTAACAATGACCTCCAGGCATCATTGCCTGCAGAACTACGATGGAGAGCCATTGGGAGACTAGAGGCAGGACAAAGTCAAACAGAAGTGGCCAGATGGCTAAATGTGAGTCCTTCTGTGGTTCATAGACTTTGGAGGCAATTTCAAACCACAGACTCGGCATCTAGGAGGTTCAGCCGAGGACGGCCAACTGCTACAACAAGCACCGATGACCAATATTTGACATCAAGTACACGCAGGAATACAACCGCTACTTCGACTCTTCTTAGATCCTCCCTTGCTGCAGCCACCGGACGGTTGGTGTCAACATCAACTCTGTGTAGAAGGCTTCACGAAGTTGGTCTGTATGCGAGGCGACCAGCCATTTGCGTGCCACTCACGTCACGCCATAGGAGGCACCATTTGCAGTGGGCACGACAACATGTCCACTGAACACCTGATCAATGGAGGGCTGCTCTCTTTACGGATGAGCCCAGGTTTAGTCTAGAAGGCGATAGTAGGTGTTATTTGATAAGGAGAGAACCTGGAACCCGTTATCATCCGTCAAACATCCGTGAAAGAGATGCATATGAAAGAGGCAGTGTCTGTGTTTGGGGTGGCATTTCTTTGGGTGGACGCACAGACCTTCATGTCTTTCCACGGCAAAACGTGAATGCTCAGGTTTACAGAGATGACATCCTTGATGCTTATGTGTGCCCATATGCCGGGGCAATAGGTGATGCTTTCCTGTTACAGGACGACAACACAAGACCATACAAGGCTCACATCGTAGATGATTATCTTCAACAGGAAACAATTATGCGCATGGAGTGACCAGCTCGATCCTCGGAACTGAATCCTATTGAGCACATTTGGGATGCTTTAGGGAGAAGTCTAGTTGTTCTCATTCCACCCCCTCAGACCGTTGCTGCGCTTGCAACTGCTTTGCAAGAGCAATGTCTCTCGCTTCCTATGGAACTGATAGACCACATAACTGAAAGCATCACACATCGCTGTATGTGCTGTATTGTTTTCAGAAGCGAACATATTCCATATTGAAGGTACTTTTCCTACAGCAAACTGACACCTTCAGTTTGTTCATTTTATACATGTGCTAATTTCTATACTACCATAATTGTCTGGTAATTTCTTTTTATGTTATTTGATACCTTACTATGTGTTGTAGATTGTGGGTAAGTTTCATAATATTCTATGTGTAACTTTTTCAGTAATCATGATTTTTTCCTTAATTTATGATAACCAGTGTAATATTTGTTCATTCTCAGTACAGTTGGAGGAAGCAGCAAATCCAAGATCATATTGTGAAGCTTGTTCAGGTGCCAATAAGGAAAAATGGAAACCAGCCATGCAAGAAGGGATTAATGCTTTAAAAACGAATGGCACATGGATTTTGGCAAATGCACTTGAAGGGAGAACTAAACATATAGACACTAAATACCATTTTGTTAAGGATATTGTTAAACATAAAAATTACCAACTTCGATATCTGCGCACTGATGAAATGACTGCTGACGTTTTAACATAGCCATTAGGGACAAACTAAAAACTTTTAGGCAAAACCTTGGATTATGTTAAAGGTGTAATTTTATATTATATATTGATATTACTTTTATGCATCTTAAGGTAAATGTCACAAGATGCAATGATTAATGCGATTTCCTTTTTTTTTCATTAGCTTGTGTTCTCCTTTCAGAGCGTTAAATGATGCCATCTATGTTTTGGGCAATTTGCCAACTTTAAGCTCGAACTTTAGCTATGTAGTCGTTAGAATGTTGATCACTGTTGTATGAATGCTTACCTTTCCATTTTCCTAATAAACGCTTGTTATCCCTGTGATGAAATTATAATTCAATTTATTATATCACTCTACGCAATGCTCTTGCTGTCTTATTGGAATTTGTAATACTGTACAATATTTCTGTTCCTCTGCTTGCACTCTAATGATTTTCCCCCCTCAAAACTTTGCTCAAAAAGCTTTTTTATTGCCAAGCCTTTTTCTCCTTGAAATGGGGATAGGTAAGATACAAAAAATATGAAAGAAAATTATTAACAAATTAAATTGAAACAAATAACTTAATCAGCAATAGCCCCTTTAAATTTTTATTTTTGATTTAAAAAAATCCCTCTTCAACAATCTGTATTGCACCATTTTAATGTCAACATTTCTTTGCACTGCGAAAACTCTTGCCCAATCTCTGCTCAGGATTGAAACAAAAGAGCCAAGCCTTTACATAAAGCCAGCTACTTACTAAGCAAATCTTTTGATGCCTGTACTGTCCTGCTAAATCACATTTCTTCACTAAGCTTTATTTTCTCCAATGTTTAAGATGTAACTGCATAGACAAAATTGTGGGTAGTGTTTATAGCACCACTAGCATTATACCAATTAAAAAAAATGTGTTTTTAAAGAACTGTTCCTATTCAAAATTAAAAATTATGTTTTATCCTTCAAGCCAGTTGTGATTTTCCAGCCATTCATTATCTATGCAGCAGTTTTCTCAGCATGATTAAAAAGTGAACTGGTATTTTCATTAGTCAAGCTTTCATCTAACATCAGGTTATACACAACAAAATAAATCATCACATGTATTATATTATGTTACATTATAACTGGGATTGACTTATAATTATTTTCATTTTATGGCTGCACAATAAAAAAAAAAAATTGGAGATCGCTGTTCAAGAAACTAGAAAGTAAGTATTCCTGAAAGCTTTCCTTTTGTTGTAGATGAAGAGTTTCTAAAGCATGAGGTGTTTTCTCTACTAAGCATTTAGAAAACATTGCATCAAATGATTTATTCCATACCTTTCTTATTACTATATAATTATAAAATATTGACTGACTTGATATTGGCTGAGAAATCAAATACATTCATCAGACCTAAACAAAGCATAACACATTCTGTTATCCATTATAGCTAATACTACAATCAGTCTGTGCATCATTATTTACATTTATTACAGATAATAAACTTTTTTTCCTTGTCATTCCAATACAGATAAATCCTTTTAATGTTTATTAACTACTTACCATCATCAGTTTTTAGATAAAAATATGTTAATCTTATATAAAATTGACTAATGCACATTTGATTAATTACACACAGACTTACCATGTTCTCAATAATTAACTATCGTCACAAAGGTAAATCCCTTAATAATAATCACGCTTTCGCACTGACTGATACAATTACATGCTGTCAAATACATAGATTTTCAATTTAAAAAATATTCCTCAGGGTAAAAATTATATGAAAAATTTTAATAAGTGACAACTGGAAGAAAGGAATACAGGAATAAATAAATGGTACCTTTATTTTAATAATCTGGATTTCATTATTCGTTCTTGTACCAATACAATGAACCAACTGAGACAGATCATGATTTGAACAACCCACTTCTTCTCCAAGTATTTGACTTGTATTAAACATAAAAAGTCGATCTGTTATAACAGCCCAGTCAGCAATAGGAGATGCATTCTGTGCTATTACTCTTTTTACCATTCCTGCAAATATTTCACAATTTTTTAATACATGCATTAAATTAAAATCCATATTATATTAATTTTAAAGTCATAAGAAAATATAAACAATTTTATAAAATGTAATTATTACTAAATTTTACAAATAGATGAATATCAGTCTTACTTCTAGATAGAGGAGACAAAGCTAGAAGTGCTGCACTTGCTCCTCCTGCACCAGAGCCAACTAAAGTTATTCTGCTATTATCTCCATCAAACACACCTATGTTTTCATCCACCCATCGCAAGGCTTCAATTTGATCAAGAATACCATAATTACCAGGAGAATTCTTATCACCAGTAGCCAAAAAACCTGAAATATATATATAATGGTAAAATAATAAGAAATAAATTGTCAAAATAAACAATATTATAAAACAGCAGAGTACTTACAAAGATTGACTGAGATATAATACTATTTTAACTGAAACCCGTAAAAACTTGTTATACATGGAGAGCTGTAATTTAAGCACTATTTCTAAAAAAAGGGGACAAAAATATATCTGCTCTGCACATACAATAAAGAAAGATATAACAAAAACAAAGAAAGAAATGCAATGAAACCTTTCATTAGCACATGTTTACAGGATAAATCTTTTGTCTATTTTCAGGGTGTTTGCTAAATAAGAATGCATTAGACTCCTTTTGAAAGCACGACATTTCAGAAACTACCATTAATGGGAAGTATCGGCCGATTGACGAAATTCAAATTGCGTTTTCCATGTCTCGAAAGCGTAACTTAGGACATACATTAGATTTATATATAGCTTTGTTCTAATATAGGTATTTTGACACAAAATGGGACTTTTTCTGAAATAATAAATCAATTTTTTTCCATATTTCGATTCTACGACTCAATGCCTAAATATTAAATTTTGTAAAATTTGGTGCGAAATTTACGGAGAAATTCAAAAATTTATCTTGCAAAAATTTTTTTCAGTTTGCAGCAAGAAACTTCACTTTTCACACTTTTTAATACATGGCAACCCATTTTTCTATCCCTTCCATCGTACAGGAGCGGAAAAAAAAGTCACTTCTTACTTTCAAATAATTTTAATAAAGTGCATAAACCACATTTCCGGTATTATCACTTTCAACAAATATGCCAAATTTCAAAACACGGCAATATATAAATTTGCATATATCTTCGGAAACTTTGAATAAAAAGCTCTAATTTTTTTGCAGGTATGCTTAGAAATACATCTACTTTAAAATGATTGGAAAAATTTTATAGGTTATAATTCAAAATTTTTTTGAAAAATTTATAAAAATTATTTTAAAATACAATTTTAAAAATAAATCATAAAAAATGGGTAAATTTTATTTGGAATGAACCTAAATTTCGAACTGTGTAGGAAGGAATCAAATAAGTTTCATAAAAAAGAGATATTAATAAATTCCCCAAGAATAGTCAGAGATGGAATTTGTAAGAACTGAACAACAAATTTACTGGTAGGTGAGAAACGACCTGAAAGATGAACTTCTGGGGGATCCATGCAATTTTGTAACTGACAGAAGGATGGTATGGAATGGCGATAAAGTTATTTATATTATTTCTAACGGTAGAATGCATTATATATATATAAGAGTAAAAAGAAGCTATCTTTTGTTTAGCATGGCGACATGATTTAGCATATGGAAGTAACAAAACAAAAAGATTTACAGTTGGTGTTGAAATGAGATTTATTAGATTATTAGAATAATAAGAAACGGAAGAGAATTGTGATTCAGTTTTAAAAAAAATGAACTCTTAACTGGATAGCTGGATTAATCTTTCATCTGCTATGAATTCTAATGAACTAGCCTCTAGTTCACCACATGCCTTTAGGAAACAGGTAGCTGACATTAGGCTGCACAGAAATTCTTGCATAAATCAAATTTAATATGGGATTTCCTCACATAACAAATTTTTCCTTTTATGGCGAAGAATAGCAACTATCCTTCACTCTTTCTCTCCACCCTCCCTTTTTTTTAATAATTAAACATCTGAATATTGGATTATTTTTTCTTTCTTTAATCTTCTAATACCATTCCTTTAAAATATTCAGTCCTTAAAATTCTAATTCTAAGCAGCTGAAATTTTCATGCCCTCTCTTAATGAGGTCAGTTTTCTCATTCATTAATATCACTGTTTGCCTCAGTCAATAATACCACTATTTACAGAATTCTTTGTAAGATATCTTCCCAGGACTCCTGTTTGCTAGGTCTGAAAGGCACTCCCCTGTGGATACTGCCTTAGAAATATCAAGAAAGTATTTGGGGTCAGTACTGAGGTCTTTTTTTTTTTTTTTCCATTTTTGGATAGATCAATTGGAATAGGGGCACAACCTGTCACAGGAAAGATTTCCCATGTTTTCAGGGATTTTTCCTATTGTTCCAGAAAACTGTTGTGTCCCAGATGTATTTCCATCAATCTTCTAGAAAAGATGACGAAGAGGCAGTTCACTGGTTTGCAACTAGCATGCAAACCAATGCAGTTTATGACCAACAAGGATCTCAAGAAGTCTAATTATCATACCCAAAAGTAACCAGTTTAGAAAGTTCAATCCCTTTCTGTGTAACAATGTTGGTGATCCTTTGTGTAATACCTGTGCTGGACCTAAAATCCAGATTTACATGTCCTATATAAAGAGAATCAGGTTCTGACAAGAGAACAATATGCTTTTCCTCAGCTGTAGTCCTGCAAAAGGTGCTCCTATTCTTCTCATAAATTATAGTTTTGTCCTTCCTCTCATCAAAGTAGATGCCATACAAAGACTGTATTATTTGTGCAGCTGTTGACTGAAGCTGGGACAGTACTTTACCACGCTCTCTCCGAAGCTTACTCCTGTCAATAACTTTAGCTGGATTATCTTTAAATACAATTCCCAGAGGAACTTCCCTTAGGTAACTTAACTGAGGTATGGAGCTTTTCTGCCAAATTCTTGAAATGTCACAGGAAACAATTTTGGTAATGTCTTTGACTGACAGATACTTCTTATTCCCCTTCCACAACTCATTTCTGATCCAAATGAAAAGCTTTACTACATCAGCAACACGTGAATAAAACTGTCTCTTTAAACTGTACTGAGGTTCCAAAAACATTACAAAAAGATGCACTTCTAGTTTATTTCATCCTAGTCCTACATAAACAATAACTGATAGAGCAGGATTAACAAAACACACCGAACAACCAACTAATTAACAATAAAAAGTCATCAAAAGATCATGGAAACCATGTGATTGTTTACCGCAAGCCAGAACGAATATAATCAGATTAGTATCCGTTCTGTCGTCTATAGCATATTTTGGCATCAAATTTGACAGTTTGGTATGGGAAGCAATTTCTCATGCTAATAATGGTATTTTTGACCAAGCAATTCATGAAAAAAGCCAGTATACATATTCACTTACAGTACAAACCTTAAGATATCAATATTTTGTGCTGAAATTTGAACACAATTTAATCTAGCCAAACTGAAACCATATAATAGCTCAGGCAATATGAATTTCAAAATACGTTTTTTCATTCCACCCTAATGTACAGGGGAAGGTAATGGTTCCTTATATATCATTGTCTAAATTTAACACACGTTTCATTTTTTATTCCAAGGAAATGCACAATGACCAAACTACAACACAGGCTATAAAAGACTATATATGCACAGGCTATCAAATTTTAAAAACAAAACTAGAGATCTGTACTTGCAATCATATTCAGAATTATACAAATACAATATTCTTTCAATACAGATAGTTTTTAATAATTTACGATAAGTTGCAAAAGTAATAATGTGCAGACTGTAACAAAAAAAAATTCTTTCTTAATATTGACTTTTATTTTCAATCAAACTCACACCACAATCACTCAACTTTCCCAGCATTCAATACACCATTTGTCTGAATCACCGGTTCTCTGCTAATGATACATTATAACACTTTTTAATTTCAGCCTAAAAGTTAGCAGATTGCATTTCTAATAGTCCAGGTTCCTCATTTCGAATTTTAATATGTATAATTTCTGATTTTCTGCACCCCACGAAAAGTCACCAACTCAACCATGTTAGGCTATCAAAGCTCATAGGTACAATTCTCTTCATAAATCATTTTCTTCATAAAAGGAATTTTATAGGAAAAAAATTTAGTTATATAATTATAAAATAATAAGCAAAAGTTATTTATAATAAATATATAAATAAAGCAAAAGTTAATTAAAAATTATAAGCAAAAGTAAAAATCTATATAGCCAGTACTTAAATTGTAACAGCTGTTTAGTTAAATGATGGTTAAATGTAAAATATGCGATCCTCATGCACTCAATTCCATACATGGTACACGCATGCACGAGGTGGCTATTACCACATGCACACTCTAAAGCAAGGCAAAACAACTGCCTGTTTTATCGAATGCTTAAACTGCAGATGCAGATAATCAGAAAGTACTAACATGTATGTGAGAAACAAAATATATACAAAATATGCACAAGAACAAAATATATACACAAAGTAAAAACAATCCAAAAGGCAAAAGTAAGACTATTGGTTAAAACACAGATTCCAAAGCTTTAAAAACTATAAATATCAGTGCTTATTTAGTTAGTTTCTGGACAAAATAAAAGAAAGCCTATGAAAATAAGTATTTTTTTCCAAGAGCTGGCAATGGGAATTTAATTCACAGAAAAAAAAATAATAATAACTCTAGAAAAATATAGTCAAAGCATGGCTACTTAATAATTAAGTAAAAGGGAGTTCAGTGGAATAACTTTTCATAAGATATACTGGTAAAACATTTCAAACATAATATATCATAAGATATACTGGTAAAATATTTCAAACATAATATACAGTACAAAGTCTGAGACCCTGACTCGTCGAGACTTCAGCAGACTTGGGATTTTCCCAGATGTTAGATCATCAGTTTAATCTAGTAAGATGGCATGTAGAAATTATAAAATTAAAAATGTGAAATCATGATTTATGAAATAATGAAGCATTTATGATCTAAACGGTATCAAAATTTACAAAAGAAAAAAAGATTAATATTTATAGGTTTATTTTATTAAAGATTTATTTCAATTTAAGTTGTTTAAGTTGTTACTTCATTTTTTTTGCTAATACTTTCTCTACAATTTTATAGACAGATATAATTTCTTGTTCAGTTACAAAGTTCCATTGTTCAAGTCCTGTAATTGCTGTGTCAACGATTCCGACTAATTCGAATTTTTTTTGTTTTGTTTTTAATAACCTCTCTGTCACTTTCTTCACAATCGGTAGCAGTATTTTCTGTAGCTAGAACCATACTACAGATTTCCCTCTCCGTTACTTGACTGAAGACTGCAGCAGTTCATTCTGTTATAGCATCTTTACTTATTACCGCTTCTCCACATCTCTTTAGAAAATACATTAACTGGAAAATTTCACGCTTGGTTTACGATATCTGAAAACCTTCAGATTCACGGGTATCATCATCATCACCCTCACCATGAAATATAGTAGCTGGCAATAAATTATGCCAAGCATTTTTTAAAGTATCTGAAGATACATCTTCCCACACTTGCGATGCTCAACACAGTATATTTTATGTTAAAATATTCAAAATTCTTGAATAGTCTTGCCATTATTTAAGAAATTTAACATGGACTTTAAAAATGTACTTCAAATTTGCATTTCAGAGCAGCACTATTCCAACATCCATAGGTTGAATGATGGACATACAATTTGGCGGAAAGAATAATAAAGACATGCTTTCTTTCACTACAACTTTAAGTGAAGTATGAGCTGTACAATTGTCTACAATCAGGATTAATTTTCCATCATCAGGTAAACAAACCGAATTCAAATGTTGCTGAGCCTCAGGTATGAAACAATTTTCAAACTATTCATTCATTAACACTTGTATCATCCATGCCCTTTTATTTGCATGATATATAATGGTGGAAATCTTTATCCCTTTAAATGCTCGAGATCGTGTATATTTTCTGACTGCAAAAGTTTACACTTATGTGTTCCTGCAGCATTTGCATAAGCTAAAACTGTTAATCTCATTTTGGAATCTTTGACACCAGTTGGAGCCTTTTCTGTAAACGTTGCAAGTTATTTTGCAGTACACATTGCCAGAAAAAACCAGTTTCATCAGCATTATAAATTTATTCTGGAGCTAACTTTTCACTACTAGTGAATTCAATGAATATGTGCACTCAGTTTTTAAATTCATTTCTTCATGAAATATTTTGGCTTAAGCCATTAGCATTGGACTCGTTAATGGGTGCCCTCGCTGCGATGCTGTATGACCTATTCAATCAACACTTTGTCATAATCATCACTTTTACCCAATGAATAATTTTTATGTTATTCATTGCAAGTGGGGTATTGGAATCCACAAAAAATTTAAAAAGTTTCTTGCTTTGTAGATCCTGTTGCAGCTCCAGAATTAGAAACTGTTTTTGATATAATTGAAAGTTCAAACTTTTGTTTTCATAAAATTGCTGTAATTATAACAGCGTGCAAAAAATAATAAGCTGGATCAAATCAGAAAGTTAAGGAAGAGCACATTCTTCTATATAAACTGAAATTCTTTGGAAAAGAGAAAGTATAATTTTAGCCTAGTTTAATAGCGTCCAATATATATTACTGGCTATGTATCATGAGACTGTCAAAGAAAGACAGGTTGTTCCACTAAATTTTGTCTTGCTTCTATCATGCACTGAGACAATTAAGCCTGAATTATATTAGTTAAATTATTTATTATACTTACATCTATTTTCTACACATGCTTAAGGCTTATCTGAGTCCTGAATAAATAAATTCCCACATACACTTATCAAGGGCAAGCACTAGATATCTTAAAACTTGATGTAGTCTCTGTGGCTCCTAAATTATGCTACCAAGTGCCTCCCTAAATTCTAAATTTTTGCTGCCCTTAGATTTAGGGCCCCAGTGAGTTCCCTAAATTCTAAAAGTTTTGTCATCCCTTAATTTTGTTGTTTAATGCTTCTCTAAATACCAAAAGTTTTAACTTTTTAAATTCTGCCACACGGTGTGGTCTTACAAGCTCTGGCAGCAGTTCTGGCTTTATGTGAATAACAAATCAGTTATTGTTAATCCAAATAGCACTAAATGTAATCTTCTGGACTATGAGTCTCATTAACAAAATCTATTTTTAGCATATGGAAAGAAAGTTTTGTTAAATTTTTCCTTGGCAACATTTTTTAGCACGTCTAACTTAAATCACTACTCATCACCAAGCGTAATGCCAAGCGTAATAGAAAAGGTTACCATACACTTTCTTATTCAATTAATAACATAAAAAAAAAATATTTAGGCATCGCTGCATGAGCCATTACTCAAGTTGTCATGCAGTGGATAAACATGGGATGAAGCAAAATAAAATAATGATTTGCCAGGTTGGTGTCAGGAATATAAAATATTAGTAGAAGTAAAATCAACAATGTTTCAGTTTGAGATGTACGTCCAGCAGATACACAGTTACAGAGTCAAATTATTGATCACACAAATTTATGCTAAAATGATTGTTTCTTCAATAACGAGGCATTTTATTTAGTGCCTGAGATGAAATTAAGAATTAGCACTCTCTCCATTTTATTATGAGGAGGGGAGCTAAATGCACATTTCTAAAGCATTAAAAAAAAAAAAAAGTTTTTGGTGTCTTTGAGATCTGGATTTTAGATTATTCCAGATATTGGACATCCAAATCTCAGACTCTGTGCTGTACTGATAAATGTATATATAACAATGATATGTTGATAAATTAAGATTTAAAATATTAAGCTGAAAAAATACTAGTACTAACTATTAGTCCAACCATCTTAGTTGCCAAATTTTCAGAACACAACAAATTCTGGCAACCAAGCACATACAGTTCTTTCATTTTTAACAAGCAACACTGCCATTTTCGTAAGTTTTCTTTTTCTTTTTTTTTTTTTAAATATTTTTTATTCTATATTCTAAGAAGTTTTAGAGATAAATTGTGACATTTTTATCTTAAACTCAATTTTAAAGTATGTGCATGTGTGACTCGCCTACAGTGGAAGAAACTTGTAAAATTTCTGTATGGCTACAGTAATTTGCCACAAAATCAATAATGGAGGCAACTGCTTTGAACCTGCAGATCAATGCCATGAAATTTACATTAGAAAAAAAGAAAAAAACTCACTAGTACATAAATATATCGATTTTCACAATAAATACTTAATTAAAGCATAAAGGTGTACGTAATGATAGTTATGTATGACATTATTTTGTACAAACATAAGTAAACGTTCTTTTTCTTCTGTAAAAAAATAGCCAAACTGCAACAAGGTGGTTGTGCTAATATAATACGCAAGTACCATAACATTATTCATGATACATTTAAATTAAATCACTGTATTATGTTTCTCATTTCATCAAATTACACATACACACATATATATTTATATTTCCAAAATACATACCAAGATGACCTAAGCGATAATTAAATGTAACTACCACAACACATTGTGACGCTGCCAGCATATGAGCAGGAAACAATGAACCACTACCATGATCAAAATTTCCATTGTGTATATAAAACATAACAGCAAATTTTCCTTGAATTGTTTCAAAACACCTCCCTTGTCCCTGAAAAGTATGCATATGCTAAAAAAACTTTTACATCAGACACATAACATAATATTTAAACTTAAATTCACAACTTTTATTAAAAACTGTTGGCTCTAATTAATTTAGCAAAAACTGAGATAACTTAAATCTGTTATTAATTGAGAATTTTTACAACTGTTGAACAATATATTTTAAACTCTTTATACCACTATTTTCATAAAAAAATTCCAAGAGAAAATCATTTTTTTTCTTATGTTTAATAAACATCTAATTCTAAAATCGATATTTGTTTTCAATGATTACAAATTGAAAGCAAATTCAACATTAAAAACAACACACCATAAAATATTTAAAACTGAAATATATTTAACTTGAATTATTACTCTGGAGATTAGGTGCAAAGAAACAATATATATCATGTAAGTAAAACTCATTTGATTGAAAAACAAAATCAAAACAAATTAGAAATAGAATTACAGATACTTACAGGTGTAAAAATATTCAAGTACAAACAATCTTCATCAGTTGTATTGATGCCCTTTCCTTTCATTAAATACTTTGCATTCTGAGGACATGCCGGTTTATAACGAGGATCATTAATATCTGGAAATTTCTCTTTTCTTTTAGGAGGCTAAAATTATAATCATATGATAAGAAATGAATAAAACTATTCTAAGTGAAAACCAAATAATTATAATGAAATGAAAAGTATACATGTCTTATTGTCAAAAGAAATGCTAAAAGATGTATTAAATATAATATACATTTTAAGTTTTATGATTTAAACCTTCCTTTCCCTCATATCAGTAATGATGTTTATTAAACTCATTTCTGATGGATCTCTTCATATAGTACTTCTGATATTGCTCTTATAAATTATTTCAGCAGTAATGATTCCAGGAAATGCTGTTCTTATTCGCTTTCTGAGAAGTATGATCACCTTTATTTTGTTACAAGATTTTTGGTCATTTAATATACATCTCATTATTTAAAATATTTTGTTTACTAATTTTCTTTAAACAGATACTAAAATAGTTAACTATGCAAATTTAATTAATAAATGTTGCTTAAATGTTGTTTAAATACAGTTCTTCATAAGGAGATCCAAAAAACCATGCCACTCAGAGGGTTTAGACCATATATATAAGAGGTTAATTCTTCCTCATTTCTAACACTGAGATTTTTATGAATCCAACTACAGTCAAATCTAACCTGCAATAGTGAACTCAATTTATAATTAAGCCTCAGGTTTAACGAATGAACTTTTTGGCCCTAGGTAATTCATACATGTTTAACATTTCTTTATATAATAATAGCAAACAATGAAATTCCCCACCAGGGGAGAAAACAGTGTAACACCAGGGTGCCTGGGTTGACAAGAACCCTACCCTTTGTCGAACAAATTGGCAGTTGCGAATGGTAAATCAGCAAATAACTGAAATGACACTTAGTAGCTAGGCAAAGATAAAAGGAACAAGTGTGAAACCCACGGTGCTTCGTAAGAGATTAAGAACATACAATTAAACATTTATACACACAATAAAAGTACACATACATAGCCAGGAAATACTTAATAATTATTCAAGATTATTACAGAGTATGGCCATCGGCCGCTTGCTATAGTTTACATTATTTACGTCATAATTGTAAACCCAAATAACTGGATTGTTAATGTTTCTTAAATTATCATAAAACCTCCTGGCAACCCGGCAATAGAAATGTCTCAGTTCTTTGATACATAGCACCTGTTGCAATTTTTTTCTCTAAGACCTGCATGAGTATGCCCAAACAGGGCAAGCATAACAGAGGATGGGATGCAGAACAGTTTTATATATGAGCAACTTGTTATCTATTGAAAGTAGACTGTTTCGAGAAATTAAGGGGTATAGTGTAACTTTACTAACTCAAAACTTTCTAATGATAGATGTGATGTGTGGGGCCCATGTAAGATTTTTCGTGAGGATCACCCCAAGATAAAAGACTTGTTTGGCCCATGGTATTCTTCTCCATAGAACTTCAGTTCTTTGTTGAACTTGCATTTCACTGTAAACAAGATTGCTTGTGCCTTGTCAACACTGACTTTAATTTTCCATTTGTTCAGACTAGTCTCAAGTGTGTTAATGTAGTCTTGTAACCGTTGTATTGCTGGGCTGAGAAAAGCACTTTGAGTGTAAGGATCGCAGTGTCATCGGCATACATTGCTAGTGTCATGTTGTCTATGATAGGAATGTCATTCACATATATATTAAAAAGAGTGGGCCCAAGCAAACTACCCTGTGGGATGCTTGCGAGGATAGTTCTGTGTGTAGATAGTGTGTCTGAAACTTGAATGACAAAGTGTCTACCTGTCAGGTAGGAACTAATTATGCTTGTGATGTAACCAGGGAAACCCAGGTTGTGTAGTTTGTAGAGAGTGCGTCTAACCATACACGATCGAAAGCCTTTGCTATGTCAAGAAATAATCTTCCTGTTACTTTTTTCTGTTGAAGGCCTTCACTGATGAATTCAACAACATGGTACAGCTGGTTGACAGTAGAATGACTGCTTCTGAAACCAAACTGATAAGGAATGATTATATTGTTCCGCTCCAAATGCTGATTGAAGTAGAACTGTTTCCATGATTTTGTTCAACGATGACAGCAAGCTGATGGGTCAGTAGGACTCTAGTAAGGAGACTGACTTGTGGGGTTTCAGAATTGGTGTTATTTTAGCTAGCTTTTTGCTGGAAGTGTTGCCACTGTAGTATGATGTTAATGATCTTGGTGAAATACAGGAGAGTCTTGAAAGGAAATCTTTTGATAATTCTACTGTTGATAGAGTCATAACCAGGGCTCTTGTTGTTTTTCATTTTTTTTAATATAGGTGCAGACTTCCAACGGCATGACTGAGATTCTGTTGTCTGTGTGTAAGCTTGCTATGTAATGGTTGTTGAAATCAGAAATTAACTGTTTTGTGTTTGAATCATGAATGTTCTTAGTGCGAAACTGAGATATCAGATGCTGAGCTAAAATTTCTGTTTTCTCAGTTTCAGTGTAGTGGATCCTTTGAGGGCCTTTAAGGGACGGAATGTTGTTGTGGCATTTTTTATAGTTTATAATAGCTTTCCATATGGAGTTATCATCCCTTGAGAGGGACTCAAGATATCCAGCCCAGAGGAGTTGTGCATAATAATTAGTATGAGACTTGACTGCATCACACAACCTGTTGAATATTATTTTGTCTTGTCTGTTCCTTGTTCTCTAGAACTGCTTCCTGGTAGCATTGCGTCTTTTAATCTATTCACTCAGATCTTAAGATCTAACAGGTTTTGAATCTTTGAGTTTCACCTGGATGCTTTTATGTGCATTCTGGATGTTGCAGGTGAATTCCTTGACACTGTCTATATCATTCTCCATGTGTAACGTTGATATAGTGTACTGAATGTTGTACATCTAAAGATCAGATATACCAAATTTTATGAATATCCGATTCAAATCCTTTGTATTCTTCATATTTTTTCCCAGAACTTCTGCAAGTTTGAATTCAAAATTTACTATTCTTTAACACTATCAATACTTAAGTTATTAGGATAAAAAAAATAAATAAAAAAAAAAAACTTTTACATTACTTTTTTTTTTTTTTAATCTTCAACTGCTAGCTTTCTCCACTCCCTAAATAACAGCTATTCGTAGTATCACAGCTGAATGATATTCATAAATTCATTCATGAATCATAATATGAAGTGAGAAGTGCATGTTATGGGAAGACATGCATTTTGAGGTAAGAATCTGAACCTTAACTTTTATGCTGAGTTAATTTGTAGGACCCTCTAGTCTATCCTGTATGTAACAGCTGAAATATGCGTAGAAACCACACAGTAGAAGGGTAAAAAGAACCCTTTATTAACTCTTTTAAAATTCACAATACGTCAACTTGCCTCACACGGGTGATAACTCAAATCTCAAAAACTAAACTAAAAATTCGAAGATATTAACAAGTAGTAGAATTATGCTACAGGGCTCAAAATATCCCGTTTCCTAAAAGAGTGTCGAAAATCTAGTGGCAACAAAGTAACAGCTCTTATGCCATGTTAATCAGCAATAAATGCCAAGCAGAAGCTCATGCTACAAAACTACAGTGTCTGCCCACTCTCTGACTTTCCTTCTAAAACTTGACATTTAAACCTTTTTTCCTCAAGGTAGAATTTGCATTAATTCATACGTGCTATCAAATTTAAATATTCTGCCATTGATAATTAGGGGAATGAAGGCTGATAGGAAAGTAACATAAAATTAAACTAAATTGGTTATTTAAAATAAATATAGACCCCTACAAATTAGAACGCAAAATTATTAATGCATGGTAAAACAAAACAAAAAAGCAATAAATGCACATAAGAATAATTGTAATTAGCCCTTAATATGAATTTTTCTATTAGTCACAATTAATTTCCACTGGTACATATGACTTTTTCGTTATTTGCAATTTTTTTTAAGCATGCGTGCGTGTGTATGTGTGTGTGTGTGAGAGAGAAAGAGTGAGTGCTAATCTATTTTTCTTATTAGATCAGCAAACCACTGGATATAATGAACCAAGTTCTTGATCCCTTTAAGTTTGATATAGTGGGGTTTGAATGTATTTTGAAATTACAATTCACAAATCTTCCAGCAGTAACAATTCATATCTCGTACTTTTTTTAAATAGGAGCATACAGTAAAAGCAGATAATGCATATTAAATTAATATTAAATAAAATTTTACTATATACATATCAAACACAATATTTAATTATTAAAGATAAAAAAATTTTCTAAAGAGGGTTTTCATGATACAAAAACATCTTTTGCCTTCATTTTAAAACATAATTAAAGATCTTGAAAAATTATTTCTGTAAAACTTAAACAATACCTCCTAGTACAGAGCTGACCAATGAAAAAAGTAGTCCACCTTCAATAATGATGCTGAGCCTTATGAGCCCAATGACCCCTGCCTGATATGGGGTGCAACAAATGGGCAAACCTTGTTGTGCAAACATAAATGATTGCAGTACAAGTAATCATCCAATATTTTATCATAGTATTGCCAAAGGTAGGTTTCTTTTTCATAGGTCCCCCTGCATAATTTCATTACTTATAAAAATTTTATAATGCTATATTTTAAACTTAAAAAAGGGTTTTTCTTCATTATTTATACATTTGACCATACTAGAACTTACAAAATCACAAGAAGACTGGTAAGAAATAACAAACACCAATTAATTCTCAGAGTAGCAAATTTTTTGAATTTGTTATGAAGAGCTGCCTTTAAATAGCATTTATCAGCTACACCTGCATACTTGTATTTATCACTCTTTGATTTTAGGATCTTCCATACATCAGACTCACATTTAAATCAGTAAAAAATAAAAAAACAAAATTATTTTAAATAACAAGGTAATTGTAATAAACACTAGGTTTATATTAGAGAACTTTCTGTTTCTCTTGGGAACGAGCAGCAGTATCTGCCGTGAAGGCCGGTGAAAGTGATCAAGGAAAGACTTGTTAAGGACACCCTCATTGATGGTATATGCATTACCGATTTGATAAGAGAGAAGAAAATGTGGCTTTTGGCCGAGAGAATAAGATGCATTAGACATTAGAAAAGCTGTTGTCTTTATCCATTTGTAATAATGCTGTACTATTACTTTTAATAAGGTGACTATATATCCCGAATTTTCAGTCGTTGTCCCAATTTTTTACAACTTGTTTTTCCAAATTTATAACATTTGTTCCGAAAAAAAGTAGTGAGAGAACGTAAAAGTTTAAATGCATATATTTATTTCAGCAGTGTAGACTGCAAACCTGAGAACACAGGCATAAGTTAAGAATCACACATCATAACTGCCCACATAAGCAGGTCATTAGTCATCTAGCATTTCCCTTAGTAAAATTGTAGTGGGGAAGTTCTATTTCTCCCCCATTCGTGTATTTCTCTCCCCAACCCCCCAACATACACTGAATTTTTGCTCTCAGTTGCAGTTCAGACTTTCACTTACAGACAGCACTTCAATTTTAAATTGATATATTAATTCGACTGTGACTTGAATTTATAATATATACATACATTTTTTAACTAATTACAGTGCATTGCATACGTTAGTATGTATTATCCCCTTATACACTATTACACTACATCTAAAAACAATTATTTTTTTATTTGCTAAAATTTTATTACAGAGATATCCATCTAAAATCATCTTTCTTTTGTCAAGTTTAGGTCATAAAATTTTTACTCCATCATCATTTTGATTTTGCATAAGGGTAAAAATTTTTTTTTTAAATCTGCCAAAACGATGACCTGTAATAACGTTTCCTATTTGGGAATAACATATATTTTTTGTTTATCTAAGATGCATTACACACATGCTAAGGGTATATTTTACTGCAGTTTAATGCAATTTATTGTTTATTTTTACCACTGATTTTTTTTATTAATGGCTTTAAAAAAAAAGCGTAAATTTAACAAAGACCTACAGAAGGAATATTCATTTATCAAAAAAATTATAAGCAATTCCAATGTACGGTGTGATACATGTTCTTCAAAATCTTCAATAAGTCATGGTGGACCTACAGCTATTAAACTTCATATAAATAGTAATAAATATAAAATGTCCAACTCTGCTGCTGCATCATTAAAGAATTTCTTCAAACAGGGGAAAATGCGTAATGACGAAGAAGATTAGCAGCAATAGAAGTTACTTTTGCATATCATACTATTTCACACAGCTATAGCTTTAGGTCTATGGAATGTACATCCAAGCAGCTTCAAGTGACATTTGAGCCTAAATTTACATATGCATGAACTAAAGGCAAAACAATAATACTATATGTTTTCATGCTTTAAGGCCAGTTTACACTTCTCCGAATGACTTTCCGTGAGCCCCTCGTCCGAGCATCTCGAACTGAGTGAACAGTCCTGTACTTGGATAGATTGTTTACACCAATCAGAGCAGACTGACGACTCATCTCCGTTTGCTTGCAAAATGGATACCAACGTGCAACATGTTGCTCTTGAAGTTTGCGAAGCAGTTTCCAATGAATTAATTTCTGTTTCAGGGGAGGGGGAGGGAGAAGAAAAGAAAATCAAAACATAACCGTGTGGCTCACCGTGATGAATTGGGGGCATTAAATCAACTTTTAAATGAACTTCGAAGTGAGGATATCCAAAGTCACAAAAACTTCATCAGAATGGAAGAAGGATAATTTGAGACTTTATTGGAAATGGTCACTCATTAAAATAAAAAGGTTCTTTCGAGATGCTCTGCCAGCAAAATTAAAACGCAGATAGCGCTTTGGTTTCTGGGGACAGGTAACTCCTACAGTTCTCTCCAATATTTATTTCGAGTGCCAAAATGCACAATCAGCATATTTATTCCAGAAGTGTTTGAGGCCATTTTCTGTGTATGAGGGTTAAGTGAAAATTATTAATCTTTTGCTTGAACTTTCCAACACTTTCAGATTTTAACATGTTAATAATAGCCTCATACGCCTTCCGTCGGCGATTTTTATTTCAATACTTCCGACTGATCGTTTGTAAATAAAATCTAATTTGTGGTTCAAATAAAAAGGAAAGTCTATAAAACAAAATTTCAAAGTTTTAGATTATATTTTATTGGGTGTAATTGGCCATAAATAGAAACTTGCTTTTTGAAATTTATATCAACAAAATAAAATAAATGTTTGCCCTTTCACTTATTTTTTTAACTGAAAGCTGTATTTTATTGGGTAGTTGAATAACATGTAATTTAATTGTTCTTTGATTAAAGAAAATCCAGAAATGAATATGTTTAATATAAATATTTTAAATCCAATACCCTAATTTAATTTTATTCTACGTTTTTCCTACAATATCAAAAACCTAAATTCATTCTGATCAGTAGTTATATTTCGGTATTAGTCAACAATGGTCATAATATTCAGGTAGATATCCCATAATACTTCACAAGATGCATATGCATTAAAAAACACCATAGTTAAGATTATCGCTCCATCTCGGCATTTTCAATATGATGAAAAACCTGGGCACAGCGTCTCTGCGAACACTACTCGGATTTACTGCTCGGAGAGATTTTCAACTGGTTCAAAGTAGAAACGACTAGCTGACTCATCTCCCTTACATTTCTACTTGGTCAAAGTAAGCGTTTACATTAACCGGGAAGTCGTACCAAGCGGCTCGCTACGTGTCACTCGGAGAAGTGTAAACTGGCCTTTACACTTTAAGAACTTTCCACAATGATTTGGAAAAATGTTAATTTGTTTCATCTTAACTAATGCATCCAATCACAAGGAAATAACATGATTTTTCCAACCATAGATTGGAATTATGGAATTAGAATAAAAATTTTAGAATTTAAATTCTTACCTGGTGAATTGTCAGCAACTATTTAATTACCTGTCTTGCAGAAAATAATTTAAAAGAAAAAGCTATTGCCCTTTGTGCGAGTAACATGAATTTTAATTTTGAAGGAGCTATCAGACATGGAGAAAATAATGTTTTTGTTAAACTGAAACAAAACCTTAACTATGGTTTAATTGGATTTGGATGTGCAGCGCATATTATCCATAACACTGTAAGAACACCAGCTGATGTTTTGCCAGTTGATATAGAAATGATTATTTCCATGATACACTTTAAATATTATATTGTTTGAGTAGAAATATTGAAAAATTTCTAAAACTTCGTAGAAACCGATTTTTCAAGGACACAAACAAGATGGATATCATTACTTCCTGCCCCTGAAAGGGTACTCCAAATGTTTTTACAACAGAAAGCTTATTTTCAATCTTAAGAAATGTCTTTCATGCTTATTTTAAAATTCTTTGAAAATCCAGTGACAAAAGCTTGGCTACATTCTATTAACACTCAAGCTTTAATATTTCCTAGTTATTGCAAAGACTGAAAATCAAACTGCATCTGCTCTGATGTAATTGTTTCAATGGATACTCTGAAAGCTTTATTAAAATTAATGATACAAAAATTTGAAAGGAATGGAGACGTTTCACAATATGAAGTTACTGAATTTCGAAAAGCTATTGTTTCATTTTATCACATAGCTCATACTTATTTGGAGAAGTGGACAAAAAATATTTCAGGAGATGGAAATGTACAGCTGGGTCCTATTAAATAAAATATCTTCTTATAGTCAAGTAGGAACTTTTTTTTGTTAACTAATCAAATTATATAAAATCAGGCACTAATGCTGTAAATGAGTGAGTATCTAGCATTCTGAACAGTTTTTAGACTAGTGATAAGATATAGCTCAAAGTGGATACTTTGAAGGGTATGTTAATCACCAAAATAAATACTGTTGAAAAGTGCACAGACTTTTATAAGAACATCAAAAAAGAAAGAGATGTTCTAAGAAACATTCCTCATGCTTCACAGAAATATAAGGCTACTTTGTAGAAACAGCGAAAAATAATTTAGAAAGGGTACAAATTTATTATTGTGTTTAAAAATAAATACTGCATTTTGATTTATTCTTTAATTGTTGAAAAAAATATTATATATCACTATTAAAAAATAAAATAAAAATAAAAATTATTCATTTTGTTTTGAGTTATATATATACAGTACAAAGTCAGAGATTCAGACTCGGCAGAACTTTGGCGATTCTGGATTTTTCCGAATATTAGATAATCAGTTTAAATCTAATACAATGGCATGTCAAAATTATAAAATTAAAAATATGAAATTGTAATTTATAAAATAATAAAGCATTTATGATCTAAAGGATATCAAAATTTACAAAAAAAAAAAAAAAGCTTGATATTTATTTTTTTACTTTATTAAATTTCTTTCAATGAAAATTGTTTAAGTTGCTTTGTTTTTTGTGTTAATACTTCTCTGCAATTTTATAGACAAATATAATTTTTTGTTCAGTTACGAAGTTCCATTGTTCAAGTCTTGCGATTGCTATGTCGAGAATTCCGACTAACTTGTCAATCAAAATTTTTTCGTTTCAATAACATCTCTGTCACTTTCTTCAATATTAAAATCAATATTTTCTGGATCTAAGACCATACTACAGATTTCACTGTCTGTTAACTGATTGATGACTGGGGCATCGTCATCGCAATGAAAAATTTCTGTTATATCACCTTCATTTATTACCACTTCTCCAAATTTCTTTACAAAATGCATTATTTGGGAAATTTCACCTGTGGTTCGCGATATCTGAAAGCTTTCAAATTCGTGGCTATCATCTTCATCATTCTCACCATGAAATATGGTAGCTGGCCATAAATTATGCCAAGCATTTTTTAAAGTATCTGGAGGCCCATTCTCCCATGATCTTGCGATGCTCCATTCAGCAGATTTTATGCTAAAATATTTCAAAAATTCTTGAATAGTCTTGACATTATTTAAGAAATTAAATATGGGTTTTAAAAATGCTACTTTACATTTGCATTTCAGCATACGCACTATTCCGATATTTATAGGTTGAATGATGGACGTACAGTTTAAAGGAAAGAATAACATTCATACATTATATTTTACTAAAACTTTAAGTGAAATATGAGATAAACAGTTACCGACAATCAGGACAATTTTTGCGTCATCAGGTAAACCAACTGAATTCAAATTTTGCCAAGCCTTAAGTATCAAATGATTTTCAAACTATACATTAACGCTTGTGTCATCCGTGCTCTTTTACTTCTTTTATTTGCATGATACATAACAGGAAAATCTTACCTCCTTTAAATGTTATAGGTCATGTTTTTCTGATCATGAAAAGTTTACACTTGTGCATTCCTGAATTCTAGCTTTCAAATCTTGGACCAGTTAAAGTTTTTCTGTACAGGTTGCCAAGGTATTTTGTGGTACATGTTGTGAAAAAAGACCAGTTTCATCAGCATTGTAAATTTGTCCTGGAGATAATGTTTCACTATTAATGAGTTCAATGAATTCATCTCCAAACAGTTCAGCAGCTTCAGTATCAGTTGAAGCTCTTTCACATGAAATTTTTAATTGTCTTATACATACCATGGAGATTTTTAAATTTGGTTAATAAACTGTCAAATATGTGCATTGTGTTTTTAACGTTCATTTATTCATGATATATTTTTGCTTGAGCCATTAGCACTGGCCCCATCAATGGCATGCCCTCGCTCCGTCTCTCTCTGGCCATTCAATCATGACTTTGTCATGATCGTCACTTTCAGTATAGCGAACAGTTTTTCTGTTATTCATTGCCAGTGGTGTGTCCTAATCCACAAAAAAATTACAGTTGCTTTTTCTGTTCTGTTTCTGTACTGAAATTCTTTGAAATCAATAAAGTATAATTTTAGCCTAGCTTAACAGTATCTGCTATACATTATTGGCTATGTAGCATAAGATTGGCGACAAAAGACAAAATGGTCTGTTAAATTTTGTTTGGATTCTATAGTGCACCGAGACAATTAAGTCTGAAATTTATTAATTCAGTTATTTATTATATTTACATCTAATTCTTGCATATGCTTAAGGCCTATCTGAGTCTTGAAAAAAAAATTCCCACATATAATTAAGCTTACTGAGGGCCGGCACTACATATTTTGCCATCCAATTGCGGTCTTTGTGGGTCATAAATTCTACGACCAAGCCCCTCCCTAAGTTCTAATTTTTGCGACCCCTAAATTTTGGGTCCCATTGCTCTCCCTAAATTCTAAAATTTTTATCATCTCTTAATTTTGTTTGTCTTCCCTATATTCTGCTACCCAGTGCAGCTATATGAGCTCTTGCGCCAGTTTTGTATTTATGCGAATAACAAATCAGTTATTGCTAATTCAAATAGCACTAAATGTAATCTTTTGGCTAATGAGTATCATTAACAAAATCTATTTCTAGCATATGGAAAGAAATTTTTGTTAAATTTTTTGTTAGCATTTATCGCAGTTAACTTAAATCTGTAATTTAATACCACTTGTAGGATCAACATCAACAGGTTTCACAGTCTTTGCTATTCAATTACTAATATTAAAAAAAAATTGTTTAGCTATTGCTGCATGAGTCATTACTCAAGTTGCTATGTTTTGATGAACATACAGTGATGAAAGCAAAATATAATAAATAATGATTGGTCAGGGATATAAAATATTAGTAATTGTAAAACCAACGATGTTTCTATGTAGAATGTTTGAGTTTGAGAAGTATGCTCAGCAGGTACACAGTTACGGAGCCAAATTATTGATTGCAAAAATTTATGCAAAGATGATTCTTTCATAATGAGGTATTTCATTTAGTGCCAAAGTGAAATTAAGAAACAGGATTCTCCATGTTTCTTACAGGGAACAAAATCAAATGCGCATGCGTAAAGCATAAAAAAATTCATAAAAAAAAAATTGTACTGATGGCTTTATGGTTTGGATTTTAGATCATTCCGGATATTGGACGTCCGGATTTCGAACTCTGTTCTGTATATATATATATAGAGAGAGAGAGAGACCTGCATATCACCTTCACCACAATAACAATAATAATAAAATAATTTAGCTCTAAAAAATATATTTAAAAGATTTTATATATATACAGCAATCCAAATTTTGAACTTCAAAATCCAGTCACCTTACTTTTAATTAACAAAGAAAGCCTATGTTAAGTTTTTAAATAAATTTTAAAAAGAAAACCAGTCTTAGTTTTTCCAACTCAAAAGCTAGGCGATGTTGCAGCTTAAATTTATTGATGACAGCGATGCAATATGAGATCCACGGAAGCAGACTGCTGGCATCAGTTCAAGTAAAGAAGAAAACTCAGGATCTGAAATACAGCTTTAATTTATTAGGTCCATCAAGCTCCGAAACACAAGTTAAATTTATAGATCACAGTGCTTAAATTTACTGGTGGCAGCACTACAATATGAAATCCACGAAGCAGTTTTAGTTTGGAACAGGAACTCTAGTGTTTTCTTTTTTTTACTCTAAAAAGATTGCAGGCATCAGTTGTGGTAAAGAAAAGGAATGGCAAGCTCAGAAATTTAGCTCATCGTTTTTAAAGTATGGGGACCGTCAGCATCCATTGTGATCCACAGCAACTACAGGTTCCAGGCTTCAACCAGAAACCAAGCCTACAAATCTAAGTGGGTATGGAGTATTTTATATTGGAGCAGTGAAGTAATTTAATTTATACAAGTTTACGTAACTGTTTTTTTAGTTGACATTGTTTCCTACAAAGAAATGTCTTGCTTTGGTTTCGAGTTTACAAATAAGAAAGCATAAATTTTAGGAATTTGATATTGAGTTAACAGATCTTTTAATATTTGAAACACTGATGAGTTCTGAAATTAAGCTTATATAATTGAATGGGTTACGAGAAAGTATTATAATTTGAAGATTCTAAATTTATTTATGATATTTTGACATATCATTTCTAAGTTGAATGTCTTACATATTACAAATTTCCATTAAGGTGTATAAAATACTAGTTTGCATAATAATTATAAGCAATGCAAAATTTTCAGTTGAATGTGTTAAAGGAAAAGTTTAGAAATCCCTAATATCTTATGTCTAAGCTGTTGTTATATCAATTTTTATTTATGAGTATTTATACATATGTATTTTTTTTACTTAATTTACCTTTGAATGGATACTTTAATATACAGTTATGGATTTTGTATTTAGTTAGCTATTTTTGGTAGAATTATAATTAAAATTGTTTTTATTTCCCCGTGTAATGCAGTGCGTGACGAGTTTTAAGAGAAAGCAATGCCAAAAACATAAAAATACAGGAGCACGCACATTTAATAAATAGATATCTCGTAATTTATATTTAAATTTAAATACTGCAATTGTGTGTTAGCTGTAACTGTAATTCTACTCTTTTGCTTTCCAGAAACCTTGAGAAGTTAAATTAAAAATTAAAAAAAGAAAACCTCGAAAAGCTTCTTGTGACTGATTAAAAAGCTTATAAAAGCCGGAAAAAACATCTTACTTAAGTTGTTTACTAAGTTATTGTTGGTTACTTAGCCGCTGTAATTTTGAGATCGGATTAGCTTTCTCTGAGCTTTGAATTGTGTTCTATTTAACCTTTTAGTAGTTTAAAATATAACTGCTATATGATATTGTATGAATATCTGTGAGGAAAAATTTCAGCATTTTGTTTTATTTCTAGTGATAAGAATAAATTTTAGTAACTTTTCATCAGACTTGTGCATTCAATCTATTACGAATCTGTACGTACGCAACAATACCTAGGAAATTTTGATGATCTAAATGTAAACTATATTGTATTATCATAAGTTCTCAAGTAGACCAATTATAACTATATGCATAATTTGTATATTATAGTGTAAATTGTCTTGAATTTGTATTTTAGATTAGATGAATATGTTGTGAAAAAAATTAAGGATTAAATTTTACTCCTCATAGTTGAAATTGCTATTTGTTACAAAAATATATACAGAGAGAGAGTCATTAGACTTTTATCATAAATTCTGGTTATATCACAGCATTCTTAGCAAAAGTTAGAAAACAGAATCTTAAAAACTTGGCTGAAGAGTTAGAAGAAATGGTTTGACCTGAGCTTAGGATATTGGATCTATGACAGATAATGAGAAATGAAGGCTATAAGGACATACTTATGAAAAATCTTTTGGAGAATGTCACTTCAATGAGGGAAAAAGAGGGCCAGAATAGAATTCAAAGAGAACAGGAAGACATGCAATATAGAAATAAAAGACAAGAGGAAAAAAGGAAATACAGAATTAAAAGAGAAAAGGAAGAGAAGCAATACAGAAATCAGGAAAGAAAGGGAAAAGAGAGGAAGGATAGAGCTAGAACAGAAGAGAACGAGAGGCAAGATATAATTAGGAGAGAAGAAAGAGAATTTGAAATAACCAAACTGAAATTGCATACCACAGTCTTTAGGAAAAATCCGGAAACCGGACGATTTTACTCGGGAACCGGACTGATGAAAAATTAGCAGAAAATGAAAATGGAGTCTTTTAAGAATCGATGTATAAGGATCAGTATCGAAGAAACCATGAAACTGTCCGTACCGAAACTGAAAATGGGACAAAAATACAACGAAGGGATTGAAGATGACAGGTGCATACCTATAGAGGGAATTTCACCCCCCCCCAGTTACACATTCACCAAAAGCACTGCTTCCAGAAAGCGAAGCTGATTCTCCTAAAGAAGAGCCAAAGCGCACACCATTGTTCCTGCCCGACACAGAGGTGAATGAGCTATTTCGCCTTTCAATAGCGAAGACTCAAAATTCTCACTTACAAACTTAGTAATGATTTGAAATTACGTTCAGCATGTTTAAACTCTCAAAATGTTTCCTGAGAAAGCAACTATCTGATAGAAAAAGGACTACCATTTACAGGGTTCGTACACATTTCTGCACACGGAAATTAAGTACTTTTAAGGACTTTTAAGGACCATTAATGAAAAAAATTAAGGACCTATGAGGAAATGGGAACTGAATAAATTCAATTAAAAATATTATCTATGCCTGAACTTCATTTTTGTAATACAATCCTAACAAGAAAATAGATCCGTAAGTAGGATGAATTATTATTAAACATTAATTAATTAACAAAATTATTAATAACTTTGAGAATAAAATCAACTTTATAAAATGTATCAAGCAGCATTAAGTATTTTACATTTACAAT
>KK116270.1:0-13317 GCA_000611955.2 Stegodyphus mimosarum
AACATACTTGGAACACAGCAGCTTATCTGCCATAAATTTTGATACAAAATGTCTGACTGAAATGATACACATAGTACCTAAAGAACTTTAATTTAAAAGAACATGATGTAAGAAAGCACCAATTATATTATCAGTTAGCCATCCAAGTTGAAAAGAATTGGAAATTCCAATTTTTAATAATAAAATTTCTTGTTTAGGAATAAAAGGATTTAAAGACTTTATATCTGTTAATGTAAAGGGAATGTTACCAATACGGATTCATGAGCAAAAGGCAATTCATCCTACCTTTAGGACCATATAAAACAAATCCCCCCCCGAGGTTTATAAAGATACAGAATTGTATGATTCTTTTCCAAGTTTCTCAACCACAATGGAAACTGAAAATGAATCATTACTATGCAAATGCAATGATGAAATTAATGATTTTGTATAATAATTTATGCACTTTCATGTTATAAATGCCTCTTTAACATTCAAGCAATCTCTATTTTCCCCAAAATCCGGCCTATCTCTAATAACAACCTGAACCTTTTCAGCAGGGATACCTAAATGTGCATAGGATTTAATCTGATTATGACAACTTTGACTTAATTGCCGAAATTTTGTATTTTCCAAGCACAACTCAATTATGAGTTGAATGAAAAATAACTTTAATGCAATTAGCTTCCTCACGCATTAAAATTCTTGAAGCACATTTCATATCTACAGGTACAGTACCTTAATAAAAATTTTTCCGCTAAACAGCCTTGTTATTTTAGTCCATGTTACGATTTAAAAGTATGCTCGTATATTTATACTATGGGCATAAACTAAATGTTTATTACACTGACTAATAAATCGAAAAGACGTCTGACAATCTGGAAAGATAGATGGAACATAGTTACCTTTATTGTTCTCATTACAAACTTTTATGAAAGATCAACTTCATCATTATTAACACATTTATTAATTCTTCCAACATCAAACAGCTTAGTGCCTGATATTTCTACTGAAACAGATGAAGCTTTACATTTACTCTTATTGCAGTCTTTTTGTAAACCTCTTGCAAACATCACAAATATTTAAATACTTACTTTTAATATCTTTTGTACAACTATTAGTGCTTTCAAGAGAATCTGTGTGAAACATACCTACAAGTGAATAAATGGCTTAGAACTTTCCGTTACATCTGCGGAACCACCAAACATAATAATTGCAGATGCCGTAAAATTTTCGAGATCAAATGTAACAAACATAACCGGAACAAATCCTTGGCTGGTTTTGAACAATACACTTGGCTCTAAACTTTATTCTGGTAACCTTAAGCTGCTACAGCGATTTCGAAAGGCATCATGGGAAAAAGTACACATTTTGTGACGTCAGCGGTAAACTTCCGCTATCAGGGTCTCAGATATCTGTAAAACTCTTTTGGAATTTCATTTGTTTGATTTGGAATTTGAATTTCGATTTGTTTGGGACAGCTTAAATGCTGCGCTTGAGATGTCAAGTCGATTCCAGATTAAATTAATTTGTTTTGGTAGTTTAATAAATTCCCTTTTAAACTAGAGTCAATGTTGATGTAGATGGAAGTATCGCTGAACCACAAATGTAGAAATTTGAATGCAGCATTTAGATTTATTGTAGAACTTTGTTTAGTACGCCTCGACATTGTTGTATATTGAACATTTTAGTGCATTCTGTGAGCGAGGAAAGAGGATTAAGAAGTAAAGTTAATGATTATTCGACGATTATTTCGAAGGAATCGTACGTGTTAAGATTTGGATTCCATTAAATAGTTGGATGCACATCTGAAAAGGAAAGAACATTTATTTATTTTATTTGCAACTGAACTGGGAAAGCTGAAAAAAGTAAAAGCTAATCAAAGAAGCTCGATAACAAAGCTTATCAGTAAAATAGATAAGAATATTGAAGAAAATAAAGCATTGAGTAATTTAAAGGCATTATTGAATGAGCTCAACACTAAGATTAAAAATATTAAATTAACTAATAATTCTATACTGAAGAAAAAAAAACATATTTAAAGAAGTTTGATGTGAAAATTAATTCCGTAGAAGAGTGTCATGATTATCTATTAGAATACAAGAGTAATCTAATTTTAAAAATAGAAGAATTATCAAATCGTACTACAGATAATAATTCTAACGAAAGAATAACTATGGCTATTTCTAATTATCTTCCAAATAGAAGTACGGAAACTTAATCTATAAAATTAACTAAATTGACTATAAATAGGTTTTTGGTGATTCGAGTAACTGGCAGGAAATTTGGTGTCAGTATGAAACAGCTGTTCATAAAATTGACTGATTATCGAAAATAAATAAATTTAATTACTTCAAGTCACTATAAGGCGCTTGCAGGTGAGAATTACGATTCAGCTGTGAAATCGTTAGCTAACAGATTTAGGAGAAGGGTAATAAATGTTCACGAATTCATATGAATAAATTGTTGAGTCTTTCCCTTGTCAGAAATGTCAGGAATATAGAGAGCCTTAGGAAACTATATGATCAGTGTGAAACTCAATTTAAACTCATAATTTAGATGCTTAACATCGATGAAAGTGATATCAGAAACTTACTGTAGCTAACTTTTCCAATGATGTTAAAATTAATTCCGTCAGAAATCACATTAGAATATAGTCGCAGTAGAAACAGTGACCTTCGCCGCAGACTTATGAATATATTGCTCCAGTTGCTAGAAATAATTGTACACATTGTAACAAACGACGCGATTCTGAGCGCTATAATGTGAAATTAAAACCGTGGATGAGAGAAAAAATATTTTAAAAAATCAAGCTCGTTGATTTTTATGCCTTAAATCTCAGCATAGAATAAACGAATGTAAAGAAATACGTAGAAATACGTAACTTGTTAAAGCACAATAGATCTATTTATTTCCAACATGAAGCAAAATCAGATATAAGTAATATAGTGTCAGCAATTTTGCCTTGTAAAGAACATGTTCAGATAGTCAATTAGAAACCGAAATTTTCCGCAGTACATGCTGCTAGCATGCACTGTAATGATACATCCATTCTCGAATAAGAATAATTTAGAATCATTTCGTATTCCATTAGACAATGGTTCCATGAGAAATTTCATAATTCGGGACATATCAGAAAAGTGTAAATTACCTGCTATTAGAAGAAACCTTGTGGATCTTTGCCTTTTGGGTTAACCAGGCAACAGAACGAATTTATAATGTTGTGAAAATCAAAATTGAAAGCCAAACTGAACCATCCTTAAACACTGAAATAAAGCTTTAAAAACTAAACAAATATGCACAACTAATTTAGCTTTCCCTAATATCTCCGTTTCCAAAATAAACAAAGAATTAAGAGAATTTGCCGGTTCTTGTGAATACCGTGACAAAACTACTGCTATTCTAATCGGTACATATTACTAGTTTGAAGTAATAACCGGTAGATTTAAACGTTTTAAAAATAAACTTATAGCTTACGAGACAGTATTTGGATGGTGCCTTCAAGCCAGACTGATTGTAATGGCGAATTGTTTATTAAATACAAACAGTATTGACGTTAAATTGAGCTCAACTCAGTTAACGCAATTTTGGGAATTAGAAGCAATCGAATTGAACAAGGAAAGGAAAGTAGTAAAATAGATGATGAGAGAGTTTTAACAGAACTGTCATTTAAAGAAAAGCAATATGAGGCTAAATCCTCATTGAATGAAAATTCATCTTATTTAAAAACGAATCTTCGTTAAATGATTATTTCTACTCCTGTCCCAATTTATATACACCGTAGAGTCTTTACCGTTGTTAGAGATATTAACACAATTTTATATATAGCATTTACTGCCGACATCGAACAAAAGTTTCTCCAAATTTCTCTGTCACTTGAAAATACGGATGCTGTGAGATTTTTGTGCGAAAATAAGCTGACAAGCAAAGATAGAAAATCCAATATGGAAGTGCTTAATATGACTCGCGTTTGTTTGGGGCTACATGCAATACATATTTGCTTACCGCTACTATTAAAGAATGACTTTATAAGGATATTCTAAAGCTGTGGAATGTCCTTTAATAAACGGAACTCCGTATTAGATCGTATTAGACTTTTCAGTATCTGAAAAAGAGTTTCAGTTTGAGTCCAGCGAATTTAGAAAAATTCTTGGCATAATTTGGCAACCGGAATGAGACACCTTTACTTTTAAAGCTGCTTTCCAAGACAAGTCATCTTTTAGGAAAAGAGATCTCCTTTCAGTCATTACAGGCTGTATGACCTTATTGGTTTTATCGGGCCTATTTACAAAGCAAAAGTATTCCTTCAGAAACTATGGTCTCTAAAACTGAACTGGGACGATGAATTACTTGAACCAGTTGCCAGTGAATGGAATTGTTTTGTATCAGAGTTAAGGGACTGGGAAAACTTAAGACAGAAAGATATGCTTTGCATTCTACAACCAATAAAAAGGCTGACGTAGGTTTCACTAATGCTTCAACATCTGTGCATGGCGTAGTGGTTACCTGAAACACAATCAAGATAGCCGTTGTTTAAAGTTACTGGTAAGCAAATATCGAATAGTCCCTTTAATGATTCTACGGTGCCATGTTTAGTACTGTCAGCTTCTCTTCTTTTTGCTAATCTTGTTAAAAGATTTCTGACATCCCTAAATTTATACATTGAAAAGGTAACATTATATTCGGATTTGACCATAGCATGGACAAACTCTTCGCCACATCAACTCAAAACCAACTTTGTTGGAAATCGTACTGCAAAAGTTCAGGCGTTATCAGAAAACTTCGAGTGGAATATGTCCATTCTGAAAGGGATCCTGTGGATTTGGTTTCTCATGGATTCGAATCTAGCTAACTCTTATCTTTAGAATTATGTTTCAGTGGACCTGCTAATCTTGGTATCTGTGTTATAGAAAAGAAAAATTTGGACGATAAATGTGATGATTTACGAATGTGAACTGAAAAGATCTTCTGAAATTTTTCTATTACTGTCACTTCTAAAGCTGATTTTATTAATCATTTTCTTTAAGTAACAGTTTTGTTAAACTAATTGGTATTCTTAGTTATATGTTTATAGACTTATTTGGTTGTGACGAAAGTTTTCCGCTAAAAAACGCTGTTAATAAAGTTAAAAAAAACATGAAAGCAGTACCTTTAATTCAGGTAGTAATTAGCACCCAAATCTATGATTTTCTGCCAATGTTTATATAGTTTCTCAAAGCTTTCGTCACAGAAACTTGGTGACCGCAAGTCGGAAAACAGATCAACCTCATTTAGGACGCCCTGTGCAGAATGGAAGATAGCACAAGCACGATGTAATTGCGGGTGTGAAAAAGGAGGTTCGAAGAAGCGATGTTGGGTGTATAAGTTGGGTTTGGCTAAAAATCCCATTCGAGTCCGTACAGTCGGTAAATGCAGACACATGTGGTCTTGCATTATCTTGATGGAATATAACCTTTTTGCCCCGGAACTCAGGTCGACGTTTTTCCTTGATAGCATTGTCAACACGGACTAGCGTCTCGCTTGTAAGCCTTATTGTCGAGGGTTTTACTTTTCTCCATGTACTCTTTGTGGATAATACCACGGGAATCCTACCAAACGCTGCCGTCGGATTCGCCGGGAGCAGATCACCACCCCTTTTCGTCCTGTATTATTGAAGTAAATCCAGTTTTCATCACAATTTACTATATGGTCCAGAATTTTGTACTTGCATATTCGAACACATTACTTCAGACCTGACAGCTCTCTCCTTATGTGCTTGAGTCAGTTCATGCGTATCCCAGTCACTGAACTTCTACGTCAAGTTTATGCGGTGCTAAGCGCGACTGATAGACATGGCACTAGCATGTAACTCCTTAGCAAGCTCTCGAGTGGTTGCATGCTGATCTTCTTCACAAGTTCTCGCAGGGGGGCCTCATCAACATCAGTAGGCCGGCCAGAGCGCTCTGCTTATTGAATGTCATAATTCTTGTTTTTGAACTTTTGGTATCAAACCTTCACTGTGTCATATGATACAACGTAAAGCTGTACCCATGATTTGGTGAAATTCTGTGGCTGACTTTTTGCAACAGAACTAAAGTGGATGATGGCAGAGTGATAGTTCTATTTTAGACTCCTTGCACTTAATGATAAGGATATTTTTTTACAAATTTCACAGCACAGTGTTCTAAAGCAAGTCCCTTTGTTTCAAATGTGAAAAATCGTTTGGCAAAATATGATTAAGCACGCCAACGCGAATTGTTTGCGCAAGCGATATTTGCAGAGGCGGGAAACTTTCTTTAAACCCGATATTTCCAATTGTCGACAAGGGAAGACGTTATTAGGTCCTATTACTAGAAATAAATTCACCTATGTGAAAATATCCATTGTAAAGCTAGTACGAGTAATACTATTCAAAAGATAAATTCAAGTTCTTAGATGTGGTGAAAATTTAAAGGATAGCCATTTAAATAATTTAAACCCTTTTCTTGCCGAAAATGGAACTCTTAGGGTGTCGGAAAGATTAGATAAACCATCTTTGCCCTATGATCAAAAGCATCCAATTCTGTTGCCCAAGGATAATAAAGTAACTACTTTCATTATGTAACGTTTTCATTTAATAAATTTGTAAAGATCTTCAGTTTAAATAACGTTTATTTTGTTTTAAAACTTTACTACCATCTCTTATTTTCCACTTCCAGCCAGAATTAACGCGTGAATATGTTTATGCAAATTGTACTTCCTAAAGCTTTAGTATTTAAGTTGTGGCTTTTTGCCAAGAGAGTAGAAGGAAGAAAAGAAAACCCTATTGCTACGAGTCTTTATGCGAGCTTGCCATCAGTTACTGTCCGCCTTTAAGGCCAGAAGTTTAACCCTTTTGAAAGTTCAAGACGTATTGTAGTTTTCCCCAGTTTGCGTACTGGGGAAAATGTAGTAATGATGCAGATGTAGTAATTTAAAAGGCCAGTCTTAGTGCTAGTCATCTGTGTAAGGTATTTAAAGTTAGCTCTTATTTAAAGTTTCTTTAATTAGTAGTGTTATATTCTTTTACGTTCAGACCACAAGTGGTTGGTCTTTGCATCCCGAAGTTCGGGAACGTATGTAAAATCGATAAGCAAATAAAGGGTAATTTGAACCCTCCTTATGTTTGTTGTATCTTCTACACACCCACGGACATAGCTTTTAGTAAGCTGTTCCTACTCAGGACTATGGTCATGTTTGAGAAATCAATTAGAAGAAATACAAGTCCTGATAAATTTACATGTTCATTCTCAAACTTTGCTGCATTGTGTTTGACAGGAATTTTGGTCATCAAATGGCAGAAATAGTGCTTGTAAAATAGTACATAACTACATAACCTGTTTTAACAATAAACCCAAAATCGTCCAACAACTTATGGCACCACTGCCAAAAGTGAGTTCCGCCTCTGCCATAACGGGCATTGATTTATGCGCACCCTTTTACATAAAATATAAAAATCAATGACGAGGTACCTCAAATAAGATATACATTGTCATTTTCGTGTGCTTAGTTATCCGAGCGATACGTCTCAATTTTGCTGCAGAGCTAACATCGCAGGCTGTGACTGCAACATTAAAAAGCGTTTTCGCGCGACACGGCCAGTTCTCGACTATATATTCGGACAACGCTACCAACTTTGTCAGAGCCAATTCCGACATGAAAAAGCCGCTAAACTTCTTCAAAGTTTCGCCTAGTCTTTCCATATTTAGCTTTTGAATAAACCGTTTGGAAATTCAGTCCACCGCGGTCTCTCAATTTCGGTGGTATTTATGAGGCCGGAGTGACATTCTTTATATTTATAATATTTGATAAATGATCCAATTTGGTGTAATAATTGTGGTAAATATACCACAGAAGGTTTATCATCACCTTTATAATCTGGTTTTGGCATATTCTTCAGTAATGATTAGGCTATCTCGATCCTATAATTAATCTAGCTTTGTTCTTTCCCATTATTTATTTTGTTGAATAAAATTTACGAATTGAAAAGATTAATATCGAACAGATAAAAGAAAATATTTTGATATCCTTTCATGTATTTTCTCATTATTGGAAAGCATGCTTTGGTCTTGTTGATCTTATTCCAATGATTCCCTTGTTGTACTCGATAACACAATTAGGTTTTGAAGTACCGATTGGATCCTTGTGCAGTCATTTTCGCCGTTTCATGCTTGGTCGTAAGTATATGGACATCTCGCTTATTTTTCTATTTTACAGCGAATATTCGATAGCACCTTCTCATTATGCATTCCCCCTTTTCAAATTTACTTTACACAAATCCTTTGGCATATTCTTTCTATTTGCACGTATTGCGCAAATGACATTTGTTTTATAATTGAACGGTAGTGTCATCAATAGTTTTGGCGAAGAGTACCAATTATCTATGTATAAAGGGTGACCTCTGTGCAACAGAATGTGATATCTCTTTGACAACAGTTGTGTTACAACTCGAACGCGAAATCAACGAAAGTTTCGCTTCTGCCAGTGGCAACAGGGAGTAGAAATTTTTTTTTTAAATGAGCTGTCGGTTACTCGGCTATCTTAATAGCAATTGATTCAAATGGGGAATTATTCCCCATCTTTTGATTTAAAATTTATCTTGAACCATGTAAATACTGTAACATAAAAGTGTAACGTCATGAACATGTAATACTGCAAATACATGTAAATACTATAACATCATAAACAATTTAAATACTATAACCATTTAAATACTGTAATATAACAGATGTGCGTAAATAAATAGTCATTAAGACTTATTTTGCGTTATGATTCGAGTTGAATTGGATATCGAAATCGAAAGCTCTCCCGAATAGAATCATCAACATTTTTGAAATTCGTGGATTAGAAATAACAACTTGTGATATTTCTTTGACAGAAGTGCTATGATCACAATTTATTTTATCATAACCTGTACATATTTTAAAGTTATAGCAATAACTTGAATCTGACTCACATAATTTTTCAAATTTAATATCGAATTTTTCCATTTTGGTGGATTGAATTGTTTATAAGATATGCGACCCTTAAATTTCATAAGCGATTTATCAATAGTAATGTACTTTTTTTATTCTATACACTTCTTTAAAGTTTTGATAAAAACGATTAGTCATAGGTCTTATTTTGTTCAATTTGTCTCTGTTGGCAATCAGATTATTATATGCGAAATGCAAACGTCTTGTAATTTGCGGATATCTCTTTAGCGGCATTGCTTTTCTAAATAAGGGCATTTCTATAACAGCCCTCTTCGCCTAATTCATTTGAATTCCTGTTTTTTTTTTTTTTAACCTTAGCCGTTATTTTGGACAATGAAAAATAGCTTTCAATTTAATTAGAATCCACAGTAAACCAAGTGTCGTCGATTATTCATATTCTGTTTTGATTGTTTCGTATTTTATCTCCGTATCAATTAGTCTCGGTTAGAATATTCTCCCAGAACATGATATCAAATATTATATTAAATATATCTAATTCCCTTTTATTTCCTCCTCACTGACGTTAGGCTGCCTCTTTTATGCCAGGAAGTATAGTTCCAGATTTTGGGAATATATCTTTCCAAATCCAGGGTTCTGGTAGCTGATTTTCGTCAGAGTTATCATCAATAACTAATGGCTTGCATTCTTTTTTTCGTATAGAAGGTATAATGTCACGACTGGCACTTTCGGTATCAGAAGTATCAACATAACTCTCACTGTTCTCATCACAGAATCTTCTTTTTGGAAATATTTTATGGGGATACTTCTGTAATATTTAAGGAAATATATTTGAAAGTGCGAATATGATCAAGAATAATGTCTAACTGATTATGATACAAAAAAGCAATAAGATTCTATCACGAGTGTGGTCTGTGCTGTTTGTGATGGAGCCAATTACAAACCGCAACTGTCGCACCACGGGCCATGCCCCTGATATTTTTATTTTGTCAGATCATTGTACCAGAAGTCATGCCAGTGATATTTACATATACCCCGACCTATGTACTACGGGCCAGGCCCGTGATAATCAGTTTTGGCCTGAATACAAGACCAAGTGTCTCACACGTAGATGTAGCGTAATGGCTTAATACTAAAGCTTTTTTACCTTTATCTTCAGATCCCAATGACTTTCAAACTCTGACCACTGGTCATTATTTTAATCGGAAGACCCCTAAATACTCTGCCTGAACCTTGAATTTTAGAAATTCCGATAATAGACTTTCCCGCTGGATGAAAATTTTCAAAATTAACCAAATAATCTGGAAGGAATGATCCAGGCATAATCTAAACAGGCTTCAGCAGAGAAGTAAATGCCTCTTTCAAACGGACAATGTAAAAATAGTACTGTTGCGTGCGTATGGTTTCTTAATGGATTGAATGCACAAGTCGATAGAATTTAGTCTTATCACAAAAAACAAAACAAAACGCTGAAATTTTCTCCGAGATATTCGTACAATATCACAATATCTCACAGTAGTTATATTTTAAACTACTAAAACATTGAATAGAACACAATTCAAAACACAGAGAAAGCTAATCCGATCTCATCGCGAATTCGCTACAATCAATAATAGCGCTAAGTAAACAACTTAATTGAGATGTTTTCTTCCGGCTTTTATAAGTTTTTTTTTTTTAAATCATGCACGAGAACATTCTGGTATTTTTTCGAGGTTTCCTGAAAGCAAAAGAGTACAATTAGAAGATATCTATTCATTAAATGCGCGTGCTCGTGTAGCTTTACTTTTTCGGCGTAACTCTTAAAACTCGTAACGCGCTGCATTAACTGGGAAATAAAACAATTTTAATTACAATTCTACTAAAAATGGCAAATTAAATACGAAAAGTACAAAATCCGTAACAGTTCGTTAAAGAGGATAAATTAGCTCTATGCACCTAGATAGTAAGACATACTTATACCATCCCTGGAAAACTTCTCAAGGACTAATTAAACGTGGAATATCTGACATATGCATTCTGCTTAAGATTCATTAAAGTAGTGAAATTGTACTATAATTCATTGTATTAATGTTGCATACTTCTTCTACAGTAAAATTCAGTTCTTTTTTTTTCGTTTGCTTGTTTATCTAATGAATTGTTATATTGCATTTAATTGCTTAGAACTGATATATATACCTAACTTTGAGTGTTTAAATAATGTGCATTATTTATGACATTAGTATTTCAACTTTGGGCGGTATATTGGCGCCTGATTGTTAAACGAGCTCATTCTCCTTCGCCATCGTTGCATAGCAACGAATCCTATGATGCGCATGCGCAGGTATAGTTTTCTCTTGTTCTTACTTAAAATGCAATGTAAATAATATAATGCTTAAATAAAATACTTGAAAATTCGGTATAGCCACAGAAAAAGAGGTAAAAACAGATAACATTTCCCAAGTGTCCAAAATGTTATGGATAAGAACTTCTTCCCAAGAAAATCATTTATTGCGAAACATATTAGTTATTGTTAAGATTTGTGCTTCAAAATTTAGTTGCGATGGAGGAAAAAAATATTAAAGGTTTAAATAAAGGCATTGATAAAAAGGGTTTAAAAATAAGAGTATAGAATTTCAGGAAATATTCACATATTTTTTCTCATTCAGTTGTAATTTTGGTACGTTAGTGGTATTTCTTGACTTGGGTACGTTACAACGTGCTGAGTGCGACAATAATCATATGTAGAGGTTTGGCTAGGTTTTTTTGTGTTTGATGAATTAAACACTTAAAGATGGTTGATTTTAAATAACCAAACCTTTAATTACAACATAACAACTTATCATTAAATTAACATTGACGATATGTATTCTCCGGAAAAAAAATGAGACAGCTCTATATAACCCGTTTTACTGGGCCGATTGACGAAATTCAAATTGCGTTTTTCAATGTCTCCAATGTGCAATTTAGGATATGTATTAGATTTATATATAGCTTTGTTCTGATATAAGTATTTTGACACAAAATCGGACTTTTTCTGAAATAACATGCCAATCTTCTATATTTCGATTCTGCGACTCAAATTTTGCCAAACTGCCAAGTTTTGTAAAACTCGTACGAGTAGTTTTTAAAAAATTAGCTATCAAAGTTATAGCTCCTCATTGTTAATTGAGTATGATACATATTTATTAATATCTCTTCTTTATTAAACTTACTCGACTCCTTCTTCCAGAATTCGAAATTTAGGCTTAATCCAAATATAATTCGCACATTCTTTATGATTTATTTTTTAAATTTGTATTTTTAAATATCTTTTATAAATTTTTCGAAAATACTTTTTTATTGCAATGCATAAAATTTTTAACATCGTTAAAGTATTTCTGGGCAGACCTGCAAAAAAATTAGAATTTTTTTATTAAAAATTTTTAAGATATACATGAATTTACATATTAGCGCTTTTTCAAAATTGGCCTGTTTTTTTTTTAGTCCAAAAGGGCATTGTCCCTGAAGGACTGTTGTTTTCGTTTTGCGATTTTGCGTTGAATCACTCTGAATGTCCCTTTCACTTTTCAAATTGTTGACACCAAATGTTATCGCCCTGTATTACGTTTGAAGAAATTAAATAATGAAGAATCTGCATAATGTGATAAAACGATGGTATCTAGAGCCGTCAAATTTTGAATAACGTACGTTTCCACCCGAATGTGGGCATTTGAAAGAATAATCGATATCAAATTTCGTGAAACTTTAACGAGTTTTTGATGAACAAACTCAAGGATTTGAAAGCGAGCAATGGCAACGTTGTACAAAAAAAACATTTTGTACCTCCAACGCTGGAGACTGAGTATCGGAAATTCTAAAGATATGCTCAATTTAAAATTATTTTGCGATATTGCTCTTGAACTGAATTTTATAGTTTAAGTGCGAAGCACATGATATTTAATAAATAAAGGTAACACACAAAATGTTAAAAAAAACTTGGACGTAATTTAAAATCTGGAAACTTTCAGATTATTTTTTAGCGATAATAAATCAAAATTTGGTCAATTTTTTTGGCGCCAAAGCTCTTCAAATACCATGTTTTGAAAAATGGTTACTATCAAGATTTCCGACGAAACTCCTTGTTTCAAAAATGGCAACCATCTTGTTTTCACCAGATTTCGAGGATAACAGAAATAAATTTACGATTACACGCGATTTTAAAAGAAAAAAAAAAACAATAAACCAATAAAAACTAAAAAAAATCTGAAAGATTTCAGATTTTAAATTACGTCCAAAGGCGCGTTTTTTAATGTTTCGTGCGCTACCTTTTTTTATTAAATATCATGTACTACGTACTCAAACCATAAAATTCAGTTCAAAATCAATATCGCAAAATCATTTTAAAATGAACATATCTTTAGAATTTCCGTAGTCTCGTGCGCTGCAGATA
>KK116270.1:19691-45747 GCA_000611955.2 Stegodyphus mimosarum
CCAATGGAAGATACTACAGAATAAATACTACAGTAATAAATACTAATTACTATACAACAATAATAAATACTAATAATAAATACTAATAATAAATACTACAGATAATAAGTAATACTACAGATAATCCCTTAGCAAGGGAAAAGTATTACGGCTGTCTACTTAGAGGAAGTATATCATCGAATGACAACCATTGCCTACCATACCACAATAAGCTGTTTCTCCCTTTTTGGCGTCAAGGCTGTTCTCCGAACAATATCCAATAATAAATAACATTTTCCTGTATGTTTTTACATGTTGTCATTTTAGATAAATTGCTTTCCTAATTGTTTTAAATACGATAAGTTTGGGGTATTAAATACTGTAATAATGAAAATTTAAACTCAATTCTTTCTATATGTATATACTAAATAGCTTGTGTTGTATAGATATTGAATGAATTGCCGATTTATCGTTTATGGTGTTCGGTTTCATTTGGATGTTTACAATATTTGGCAACAAATTACAAGTCAAGCTCGAACTGCGCCAACGCCGTTTTCTCTCGCCAAAGCCGTTACAGAAAACAGGTACCACAAAATATGTTAAATTAAATTAAATGTCGTAACAAAATAATCATCAACTGCTGTACTAAAAAATCAACACCAGACAATTAATTTCTCTAAGGGGAATTTCTTAGTTCTTTTATCATTTAAGATTCCTTTCAATCAAATGAAATTTCAGAATATTCTTTCTCCTTTCCCCACAATCACAGTTTACATCAATCCCTCACTAAAGTATAGAATTTTCGAAAATCAAACCCACTTTCATAATGAGATTTAAGGCACTTTTGTAACTGCAAATTAGCTAGAGGAGCGCAGAATTTTGAAGACAATTATTTCGTTCATATTCAGTATACGAGCAAATATCTTTATAAGATCAAATAGGATATAAAATTAAAATGAGCAAGAAAAATCGAGGTTGAAGTAAAATAATATATACAGTATCCTCTCCACTTTTTATTCCATTTAATTCCATCAGTTACTGAGATTGTCTTCTTTAACGCAGTTAAAGTGAGAGTTTTGCGCTCAAACATACACATTATTCTCTCTCTTTTTTATCTCATCATTTCCTTCCTTAGTATACTTAAATTGAAAATTTTGTACTCGAATATATATCTTATTCTCTCTCTTTTCAATTGCATCATTTTCTGAGATTCCCTTCCTTTACGTAGTTAGTGTGAGAGTTTTATGCTGAAACATACACATTATTATGTCTGTTTTTTAATTCCATCATTTCATGGGTTTCTTTTCAGCGTAATTGAGGTGAGATTTTTATACTGGAACATATTCACTCTTATTTAATTCCATTGTGCACGAACATATACATTGTTCTCTCTCATTTTTTAATTCAATCATTTCTTAATATTCTCCTCTTTGCGTAGTTAAAGTGAGAGTTTTGTGCTTGGACGCACTTTTCTGTAAGAAGCCGGTAGTAAGGGACATGCTTGAGCAGTTTATTTTAATTCATCATGTTAGGTTTGATTCTACTTGCACAAATTTTAGGAACATATGAACGGTCCACTTCACCATCTTGCTGAAAAGCGCGAACAGCTAGAATCGCCAGCGATAACAAATCAGCGGATGCGATAACACGGACAACCAACTAGTCACGATTAAAACTTTTTTAGGCACGAAAATTTATCCATTCTCAAATAAGCTGTCGCAAATATGCTTCATTTCCTCGAAGGTTAACGATGTTATCGTAAGCTTGTTTCCCAAACTAAAAGAAGCATTTCAGAAACTGGTATGGATTGTCACGTCTTCGTTATTGCCAAATAAAATGTTCCGAAATCAAAAAACCTATTCTGTTAGAATTGTTGTTCAATGCCACTCTCCTGAGCTCTCAAGCTACAATTATGATCTATCTCAAAAACTAGGAAGGGCTCAAAAAGACTTGTAGTGGGCTCCAGCGTAATTTAAGTATTGACAACAGTTTCAAATCATTTTGTTAAGAGAATCAAGTTTAATTCACGTTATTCTGAGCACTTTGCTTGTCATTACTTTTGCGAAAACCTGTTACCTTCTTCCTCGCGACTTATTTGAAAACGTTTTGATCAGTGGGAAAGCAGAATTCTGATAGTTTTTAAAGAGAACGAATGTCTGCGACTGTTTGGGTTTTTGAAATGTAATGTCCTGTGTAAATATTTAATAATACGTAAATACATATCTGTGCTTATTAGTACAAGACTTGCAGACATATCGTATTTCCTCGGTATTTTTCCTCCCTAGCTTTTTAGCGCAAAGCTCTGAAAATTTTAAAAATATTCGCTTAATCTTCTTCTTCCTCAGTGCTTCCAGAAGACGAGCTCGTCCACGTAATAATAATTTTCGTCCTACTAACAAAGGTTAACCCTTGCAAATTACCTGCAAAGATCCCGCCAAACTTTTCCGGTCTAACTGTTGAAATTTATACTCGACTAAAGTAAAAAACGACCCATCATAGCGAAGCAAATGTGAACTGACAGTCACTTTATGATTCGCCGAATCAGCTGCATATTCACCTTTTCTCTAACTATTTATGGATGAGTTGAGCCCTAAGGAAGAGCAATTTTTTATTTTTATTTTTTTATGGCGGACAATAGCCATTTTTAGGCTTTCGGCAGAATTAAGGCCATAAGTGGTGGTCATTTTATTATGGAGGCATCTAACGGGCGCCCAACTTTACCTGCTATGAGGGAATAGGGAATTTACATCCATGCCTTCTCCGGAACTCGAACCCGGGCACTTTGGTATGATGGTCGGTTCCCCCAACCACTATACCGTCTGGCAGCAGGACTAAGGAATTGTAGAGACAACAATAAGAACGCACGAGATTCCAGCTATAGGAGGTAGAAATTAAGATATCTTTATTAGATATTGAAATGTTAATATTACTATATGTTCTTATCGGAATGTCGGTTTCATTTAAAGAAATCAAATCGTGATAGTTACTTGTAGTTTAGCCATGACTACTTTTCATTTTTTACGATTTTACTGCAATAATATCCTTCGAATAGGAAGTTATTCGCAAAATTTTCTCCTCTCGATTTTAGGACCGTAAAATTAATTAAAAAAAGGGTGGAGTACGCGAAGGAATACGGTATTCGATATTTTGATTTTCTGCTGTCCCAGTTGATCCATTTTTTGGAATATGGAACATTAGACACCCTTGGTCACACTCTTAGTTTCAGAGCCAATAATCGTCTTAAAGTGCTTTTTTTAATATCAAAAAGTTGCATAAATAAAGGTAAATAAAAGTAAAATAAATAAAGGTAAATAATAAAGCTTACGAACCCGGTTCCAGCGCAGAAAATATTAACCCGAGCTGCTCGTCCACTTGTTTGAACGCACGTATCTTCTTCTTCTAATGCTACTGACTTGCTCAATAGATGGACTCTTGTTGTGCCACCATGGATATCTCTGTCGTGTTCATGATCGGGAGGTAGACCCCAACCGGCAATTGAAGTGTTTATGTTCAAATCCAAATGCAGATGTACTGGTTTTTCTGCAATTATTATTATACAATTTTATTCAAGTAAATAAATGACGTATAGATAGAACAAGTATGTTTTTAGTAAAATTTTAGTATCTCTTATATAATGTAACGTGCAATGCCTCATTGTGATGCTTCGCCAGAAAAATAAGATTACAGGAGCATGGTAAATGGCTGTCTTGGCGATTGGCGCCAGGCTGGAGATGTTTTCGGAAACTAATTTTTGTTGCCAAATTTGACGAGAAATCACCAAAACGTTGCCAAAATTGACGACATTTTGGTCTGATCTCTATACAACAGTAATTGGTCTGATCACTATATGTACTAGCTGTAGCTGTATTCGGCCCTATATCTAACTGTACATATCTGCGAGTAATTTCGAGAAATCGAAGGTATTGGAAATTTCTCGGGAGGCGGGGGAAAAGAACTGTATAAGATCGGAGAAAACATCAGTTCAGTTCAGAGTTTACCTCCGAGTATTAATAAAGCTGAGAGATAACTGCGCGAACTTTGCATTTGAGGCATTTTTATATGGTTGTATTCAACGTTCTTAGCAGTTAGAAACAGTAACTACTGATTAAGATAGAATAACACGCCGAACAAGTATTAATCTAGAATTCAAACAACAAAATTCAGCGTTATATTTGCAAATTTTTATTGGACAAGTTTCGATGGTTTTACCGAAGCATCATCCTCAGCTGTTAAAGCGCAAAATTTTGACAGCTGAGGATAATAGTTCGATAAAACCATCGAAGATAGTCCTGTAAAAGATTGCAAGTATAACGCTGATTTTTGTTGTTTGACTTCTGGATTAGTAACTACTGATTATACTCTGTCATACTGAGATGAGCTGCACGAGTACTTTTGGGAACGTTCCAGAGTTCTAAAGAGTTTCTTTTGAGAAAATAAATTTTATCAAGCTATTATCGTTCCGTGTGCATTCAGTCCATTACGAACCCGTACGCATGTAACAACGTGTTTAAAAATATGTTCGAAAAAGATTACTAAAAACTTTTATTTCTTTTACTCCTGATTTTAATCATTCATTCCGGACTACTAATTTCTTGAAATAAAGTACACAATGTTATAAAATTACTGCAAGTACTGCAGATAGGAGGGTTCTCCAAGGCGGGGATAAAATAAAATAGTTTCAGTGATTACCTCGTAGAATTTTTCTGCGTGTGCATATTCAAATTTACGTTGATTACTGAGATATTTTTGTTTCGTACGTAAGTGCATATCTTCATCTTATTCTTTTAAAATATGATATAAATTTTTAGGACTAAAAAAATGGATAAAGTAGAGGTACAAGTACTGTTCGTGATATTGCAAAAAAAAAAAAAAGGTTAGAGGCTTTCTTAAGAGACTGTGATAGTGCGGTAGATCCTTTTAATCGAAAAAGCATGAAACTTCCAACACACAAAAACTTAGATTCAGCTATGCTGACATAACTTAGCGCACGCTGAAATCCAAGTTTTCCAGTGAAAAGTTGGAATTAGAAGCCCTCCTCAGAATGGCTTACAAGATTTAAGCAAAGATATGTATTCGAGACCTCACCATGCAAGCAAAATGCCTCAGTGGTTTGTTAAAGCTGTTGATAAATTCTGCACCATTTTCTTGGAATATTTCAACCAATAAAATTTGGAGACTGCTAAAATCTATAATGCAGATAAAACAGTCTTATATTCTAACTATTTGGAAACGAAAATGCTTTCTTCATCAAAAAAAAAAAAGTTCATTTTCGGGCACAAATCATGTCAAAAGTCCTGTGCTCTACAAATCTTCTAAAACGTCATCTGCTGTAGAGTCCTGTACTGTATAAATGCATCAGGAACATATAAAATGAAACTTTTGGTCATTGAAAAAAGCAAAGAAGCCTAGATCATTTAAGGGGACCAAAATGCAAAATCTCCCTGTAGATTATTACAGTCAAAAAGTGCCATGGATTAATCGAGAGATATTGGGATATTGGTTCAAGACTAAATGGGTTCCTGAAAAAAAAAAGACTTAAGTAAAAGTTTTAACACTTTAATTCACCCAATGGACTAATTTGTAATATCATCCGTGAAACGGCTTTATCATTCTAATCTTATCATAACTCTTGCTGAGGAAGATAATGATTTAATGAAGTTCTGAAAAAAGTTGACTATACTGTATACCTACTATATCTTAATATAGAGAGTCCTAATATAGAAATCGATGGTTCATCTAATTGTGAAGAAGTCGACGCAATATCTGAAGTTGTATACCAAAAACTTCGTAATGTAAAAATTCTTCGAAAATGTCGATAGGAAAAACATCGAGGCAATTAGATGGCAATTACACTAAACCAGGCTGTCACTATTTTGGTGATACGGGTATCGTTTCAAATGTTGCAACAGCAGAAGAGGCAGAGAGTGATACTGAAAAGCCAAAAAATACTGACAATTTCGTTATTGTTGTCTCGAAACTAATTTCGTCGATCCTTTGGTCGACGACATTGATAAAACAGGACTTCGAAAAATACGCAGTAAAAATCAAGATATTTAAATTTTCTTAAAAATAGAGTAAGATTACTAATATCTTCTAAGAAATAAATACACATAATCAATATATGAATAATAACTGCTAGTTTGGAGTATACAAGTTTTTCTATTATATGTGCTCTGCTTCTCCGGTTTTATCCGGATAATCGAGAGCACACTGTAAAATGATTTTAACAAATCCAGCTAATGTAGTTTTATGGGTCTAACTAGTAGTTCATAATAACTGAAATAAATGTGAGTTTATTGCTTTTAAGTCGTTTGTTTGTTAATTAACAACAGAATAAATTTGAAAGAAAAATTAAATATCTTAGACTTGTTGGATGACAGCATACTGCTGCGTGGAAGGTAAAAATATTTTACTTGGGGCAGAGATAACACATTTCTTTGAAATCATTGAATTTGTTGGCTAAATTCGAATAATAAATGCATTGCGTTTTCGGGAGTGTGAATGCACTTTTTTTTATATCGCTGAGTATGCTGATTGAATTTGAAACATAGAAATCTTACTCTTTGCTGAGCGTGTTTCACTGAGTTTTTAATCAAAAATTCTTTAATTGCGCACAAAATTCGAAATAATTTTTTTAAAAAATTCGAAATTCAAAATTCACGCTTCGAGGTTCATGCAGGCATGTATATATACCATACGTATATACATGCATACAGATATACGTCTGCCTATACACATACATACATATACGCCCATACATACAGACGTACATACATTTCCGAATCCGGTCAAAATAACAGAAGAGTACCATCAAATTTCCCCGCGACGATAAAAATCCCTTTTAGGGAGAAATTACATTCATTTTAGAGAAACTTTATTCTAAATTCTATATAATTTCTGTCATTTTACCTGTCGGAGGTAAACACGCTGGACGAAATTGTCCCATCGGTGCTGGAGCATTCAGTTTTATGAGTGCCAAATTATCTTGCAAGCCGTTAGGCTCACGAAACTTCGGGTGAATGATGACATCTGTGGCATAGAAGTTCAGTTGATTTGAATCCTCTTTTCGTAGGTCTTCCTCTCCTAAACTTACAAATACTTCCTGCAATAGAAAAATAAAGTGATATAAATAGTATAAAGAGACATAGAAAATGAATGGAAGAAAACTTAGAATGTGTTACTTAGGTTAGACACGCAACAACTGTCTTATTTGGAAAATATAACGAATGGACAGATAAATTAAATTTTTCACAGATAATAACATCGAAGCTTTCGTAATCTCAATGAATTATAGCCTTTTACGTCCATGAAGGAATATGTAAGTGCTTCTGTAGTAGTAAGTGGAGCTTCTCTGCTACAGAACATTGGAACTACAGAACTGGATCTATAAAAGCGTTCGCTGCCCACAAAAAAATAGTTTCAGTTTATGAAAAATATTTTTCTTCTACCTTCTCTTACATCTGCATTATTGTACAATAATAATTGCCAAATAATGGATATAGGTTATTTCAGAGCAGGAGACATGAAAAATGAGCAATGCCCTCGCCGGGACTTGAACCTTGGACCTCTCGAATACGCGCTGAGTATACTGGCCATTACACTAAGAAGGGGCGTGCTAAGAAGTCCGGGGAAAAACGTTATATATTTCCCCTTTTAAAGGGCCACTGGGGATTAGGGGACCCAGTCGCAAAATCCTGGTGAAGGAGAATCATCATCCCCCTCCTTTTTTAGGTTGGGAGCCACTGTAGAGACATTAGGTTATTTCGAAGCAGGAGACATGAAAAATGTCCTCGCCGGCACTCGGACCTCTCGAATACGCGCCAAGTGTGCTGTGCATTGCACCACGAAGGCATGCTAAGAAGGCGGGAGAAATACCTTCTAAGTTAAGCACGGTGGTTGTTTGGACAGATATTGAAGAGAACAGGAGAGCAATTTTCAAATGAAAAAATGAGACGTCATTTAGAAAGAAATATGACATAAACTTAAATAAAGCTGGAAAGTCAGTTATTTATTCTGTTTTTTTTTTTTTTTAAATAGACACTTCAAGGTCATTGCCAGGTCCTCTCTCCATTTGCGATCGTAGCTTGCATCGTCTTCACTGCACAACACTTTTTCCACGTCATTTCGGCCTATAATTGAAGTGAGCCTCCACTGGCTTGCTTTTCATGAAATGGAGCACGGTTTTTCGCTTTCCAGTTACTAATGTTGCATATTTTGCACTTCAAAATTTTAATGTCAAGCATTTCAAAACGCTTTTGAGTTATTGAAAAGAATGTTTCACTTAGGAAAGAGAAAAACATATTCTTCATTCTACTGCTTGTTTACATGCAATATTTGTTTATAAAATGAGACAGCTTGTTACACCACTTTGCAAAAAGCATGAAATTAGCCGAAATAGCCCTATTTCGCAAGCAGGAAAAAGACCCGTCAGGCACGGCTGCCAACAGGCCAATAAGCTTACTGACCTCCATTTACTGACCATCCAGCAAGATTTTAAAGAAAGTACTACTACACTGTCTCAACTTCCATATGCACAGCAACCTTACGATTAATGGAAAACAATTTGGCTTCTGTCCTGGCAAGTCCACAAACGATGCAATAATACAGCTTTTAGACGCTATTGGGCCGAACAGAAATAACAAGTTAAACATACTGGTTGTTTCAATGGATATTAAAGGGGTTTGCTTTCGATTCGTTATGTCAGCCTGACGTAGTCGAATGCCCAGACAGAATCAGCTACTCGATGGAGATCCTGAATCTAATACGCAGTTACTTGTAGGACCACTGGATAGAAGTCACAACGGACAGTGATATAGTCAAAGTTAAATTGGAGAGAGAATGTCCCCAGGGGTCCTGCTTGCGACCTACTATGTGGAATCTTATAGGGAACATAATCTTTGCAAGCTATGAGAATCAACATAACGACTTCCTATTGGACATAGCTGGAAATAAAGACATTATGCTGAACGCGTTCAATACAGAACGCAATCAATACATTTGCAAGCTGGACAAGACAGCACAAATTAACTATTTCGACGGGAAAAACTAAATAGCTATATATATGGAGGAAAGGTTTGCAAAACAGAAATCCCACTTTCGAGTTAAATGGAATCCCTATCAAAGCAGACAGCAGCCTTAAGTATCTAGGAATCACAATAAACAATAGACTTTCTTGGATACCGCATCTCAGAGAATTAAAGCAGAAATTGAATCAGCTACTTACGTACTGCACTTTTATGAACTTTTAGTTACTTTCACTACTACTCACATTTGCTGAAAACATCTTTGATAAAGCAGTTGAACAATCATAAAAAACTTCAAGTCAATGCATATGCTTTAACTACTTTAATTATATACATATATCTGTAAAAGAACTGTGAATATGGACTGTATAATGTTTTTTGCTTGAACTCAATCCTACCATGTACATAATGCTAATCAGAATTATTGGGTACATATGGACGCACATCAAAGTCATTAAAGCTCATGTAAATAGAATGTAAATAGTGTATAAAAATAAGCAATGAGTGTATTAATTTATGCAATGAATGTATTAATTTATGCAATGAATGTACTCACCAGAACCTTGCATATTTATTTGGTGAAACTTGTATATATTATGTTATTAACCTTATATGTTATAAACCTTTTGTATTTATGCATGTTTTTTATTTCATAATTTTTTATTAGTCACAATAATTAACGCCGACCATTTTCACACTCAGGTTTTCCGTCTGCCAGAATGACGATACACTGGAAGACATTTACTTAAAATGTCAGGTCAGCGGTCAGCCCTTGTGGCACGCAGTAATCATTTTATACTAGTATACTCACCTGGGTATTTATCTGGATGTTTTCATCAGTTTCATTTTTCTCAACGTGGTAAAAGCAAGATGCAGCCGTTAAGACCCACTGGCGGCAGATGAGGGTGCCACCACAAAAGCTTAATCTTGGCTTACTGGCGTTGTTTGGAATAGCGACATAAATAGCAGCTAACCACGGCCACACTTTAAGATGATGCTGTTTATTCTTCACGTATCCGCATCTGCCGGGATCAACTGCTGGAGCTACAAAAAATATTAAAAATGTATCTAAACCTATATTTATAAATTACAATAAAAATTTAAAATCAAAACATATTCAGCTTGGAATAAAGAGTTGGTAATAATAATTAAATAAATGATTTTTGAAAAAGCAAAAAACCGTTGTGAAAGATAAGTAAACGAGTTTAGCTCCAAAATTCATTGGACAAAAAGTGCAAAAATAAAATACAAAAATGAAAAATACATCTTTTCCAGGAGGCTGGTAGAAGAGAAGATGAAGAGAAGCAGATGAACCAGTTTGTTTCCAAACTGATAAAGATGCAGATATACAAAATTTAAAAACGTCAGTTAAACGCAAAACGATTTATGCTTTCATCAATCCAACTCTTACAGGTTGGCTGGAATATATAAGGCATCTTGTCTAAATTAATACAAAACATAATCCGTTACGATTCAGAAATTGTTAAGTCAGTACCTACACTATTAATTTAATTTAAAAAGTGTAAAACAATAAAATTTAGCAAAATATTTCGTTAAATAAAAGCAGTGAATATCTGTAATATGGAGCAAACAAGTTGTTGGTCCTAAACCAAGTGTTTATAGATCGGAAACCAAAGCTTTATATTGAAATTCAAAAATTAGCTCAATAATTAACAATTCGAATAAATTAACTATAGTAAATTAACTCTGCAACTAAACAAAAACCTGTGAATAAAACACATACATCCGAATTAAATGGAATCATCTTAAAATTCAACATTTACAAGGTCAAACTAATGAGCAATAATTTTAAGTGGAAATATTAAGTAAAACTTTAAAAATAGCAATCTTTTATGTGGCTTCGGTCATTGAATTTTGAAACTGGGTCCGTTTACTCGTTTTTTCATAATGATTTAACGCAAATCTGACCCAAGTTTGCCGGTAGACAAAACTGAATAATTGGCAATGGAGCAGCCGTGAATTTTCTCACGAGTAATGGAAATAAGAGCCAGATTTCCTACGCAGTTCTCCATAAAAGATGCTTCTAGCAAAGAAGAGGGACTGATATTATTTTCCTAATTAATTACGCCCCTTCCCCCAAAATGAAGGAAACTATGAATTCAGATTTTAAAGTAATACCAGAGGCTTTGTTAATATTCTTCATGCTCTCGCTGACCTCGCAATTTACCAATTCACTCTTGGACTCATTCCCGCTAACGCAGCGTTTTTCTCTTTTTAACTTTATTATTGAACATAGCTTTCTTCGCACTTAGGCACAAAATTCAGCAGTAAAACCACAAAATTTTTAATAGCAACATATTTTTAGTACTCATGATTGAGTGTTACGATTTGCCATATGCTTTTCTACACTCCTCAAAAGTAAAATCGCAACACCAAGAAAGAATGCTCGTAGCGTCACGTAAATTGCAGGATTGAGAGTTGTGAGATGGATATGCAAATGTTTAAAAAAACTGAAACACGAAATCATTATAAACCAATTTATTAAGTATCAAATGTGCCCACCTCGGGTAGCGATACAGGCCGCAATCCGGTGAGGCATACTACCAATGAATTTACTGATGATTGCCTGAAAAAGTAGCCTTTGCCAAGCCACATCCACCGCTGTAAGCAGATCATCTAGGGTTTGCGACCGTGGTCCTCGGTTAATATCACGTCCAATGACATTTCACAGGTTTTTGATGAGATTCAGATCTAGAGAAGCTGCCGGCTAAGGTAGGATGTCAAATCTGGTCAGGCTGTTAAGAATAAGTCGTGCGACACGCGGCTTGGCATTCTCTTGCTGAAATACCGCGTTGGGTGCGCCCTGCAACCAGGGCAGAACAACAGGCTCCACAACTTGCGTGACGTTGCAGTAAGCTATCAAACTGAAGTTAACGTGTACCAGGGGCATCTTGTGATCAAACATTATGCCACCCCAAATCATAATACCCGGTGCAGGACCACTGTGACGCTCGACGAAATGGGCTGTTTCGTAGCTTTCTCCGGGTCGCCGCCATATCCGTCGCCATAACCGGCTTCGGATATCACGTGACGTAGAGCAAGGGTCTCCAATAGTTGACAGCCAAATACTGATTCAAGTATATTCAATTTAATGAAATCACTAACAAAATTATGAAAGGATTTCACGCCTACGCATTGACTATTTACATACATATTGTTACGTGCGTACGGGTTCGTTATATATTGAATGCACAAGTCGTTAAAAAGTTAACAAAAATTTATTCTTTCCACAAGAAATGAATTAAAATGCTGAAATATTTCTTCACAGATCTTCGCACAATATCACAATATCTCAAATGTTTAACAAAAAAAACTCAGTTCAAAACAGATAAAATAGTTCTATCTCACAGTGAAATCGCTACAATCAATACAGCATTAAGTAAACAAACAGCAGTTCGCTTTTTACAGCTACAAGTATAACAGCAACAACAACTAACTCACTAACTGAGATGAGGTGTTTCACCTCGGCTTTTATAAGCTTTTAAATTATCAGTAGAACAATCACGATTTTTCTAGATTTTTCTGGATGGCAACAGTAATTACGAGATATTTATTTATTAATAATTAAATGCGCGCGCTCTTTTATTTTTATTGCTATTTTTTTTTTGACGTAGCTTTCTCTTCAAAAATCGTCTGCGTTGCTAAGGCAACATGAAGCAAATCTAATTACAATTCTAAATAAATAGCCAAATAAATGTGAAATTCGTAACATTGCCCCCTTCCCAAGGACTGCACGTCCCGGGCAGTACAATCCCTGGACAGGAAGCCAAACTTACAACTAAAGCCTCAGTGCTATAATAAACATTACTTTATAATAACAAAATAAACAATAATTCCAATAAGTTACTTTCAGCAAATTAAATTCTATCCAACGCTAAATACAATTCAAATACTATCAAATACTAAGTACAAATACTATCAAATACAAATGCTGTTAAATACAGATACTTATCAAATACTAATACTTAACAAATACAGATACTTATCAAATACTAATACTTAACAAATACAGATACTTATCAAATACTAATACTTAACAAATACAAATCAAATACTAAATACAAATAGGACCATGGTCTTATACTATGTACATTACTATTTACAATTATATACACTACGTACTATGGCCATAGTAATGAACTAACCTGTCGTAATGAACGACTTTAGGTTTAGAGTTCGATGACTTACGGATCCGAACCACGACGTCGTTCAGCCTGTTTAGGACTGTGTAAGGACCATCCCAAGGTGATTGTAGTTTCGGAGAAAGTCCTTTTCGACGAGTCGGATTCCATAACCACACCTTGTCTCCTTCGTTGAAACGATGTCCAGTAGCTCTCGTGTCGTAGCGGGTCTTCATCTTCTCCGTCGCCAAGTTGACTCGCTCTCGTGCAAAGTTGTGCATCACTTCAAACCGGGCCTGGAGGTCTTGAATGTATTCCTCAGGCGATGAAGGCGCATCCGGAGGGCGACCAAACAAAAGATCACATGGCAGACGAAGGTCACGACCGAAGAGCATCTGAGATGGGGAATAGCCGGTAGTCTCGTGGACAGCACTGCGGTAAGCCAGTAAAAATAGTGGCAACTTCTTGTCCCAGTCCTGTTGGTTTCTGGAAACCACTAATGAGAGGTTATTGAGGATGGTTCGATTAAACCTCTCTACCATACCGTCCGACTGGGGATGTAAAGGCGTCGTTTGGGTTTTGTCAATGCCGAGTAGCTTGCAGAGTTCCTTGACTACAGCCGAGGTAAAATTCCTTCCCTGATCGGAATGTAACTGAAGAGGCACTCCGAATCTGGAAATCCAGTGCTGTATCATCATCTCTGCTACTGTGACAGCCTCTTGATCAGGAATAGGATACGCTTCAGGCCACTTGGTGAAGTAATCAATGGCAACGAGGATGTATTTGTTGCCATCAGCAGTTCGTGGCAGAGGTCCTAAGATGTCAAAGGCGATACGTTCAAAAGGTGCTCCTACATTGTAACGTTGCAGCTTCCCCCGGCTGCGTTTCTTCGGTCCTTTCCGACTTGCACAGGCATCGCAAGTTCGGCACCACTTTTGCACGTCATCCTTTGCATTATTCCAGTAGAAACGCTCCCGAACTCTCTGCAAGGTCTTCATTATTCCGAAGTGACCTCCTGCAGGGCTGCTATGTAGTTCTTTAAGGACGTCCGGGATTCGGGATCTTGGGAGTACCAGCTGCCATCGGAATGTTTTTCCATCATCCGATTCGAATTTTCGGTACAAGACGCCGTTTCGAATATGGAGTGAGTCCCAGAGAGCCCAATATTGTTTTGTCGTGGGACTATAGCTCGAAATATCCTGCCAGGTAGGTTTTCTGTTTGAGGTCTCCATTAACTCAATTATGGGTTTAATATCACGGTCTTCCAGCTGGTCTTTCCTGATTTCCTTGTCACTCCATGGGTCTGGATCAGCCGATGTTGATGCTGTAATTTGCCGTGCGACTGGATTAACCAGTTGGTATTTAGCTTCGACCCTGGAACAATATCGGCAGTTTTCTGGGCAAGGTCTTCTAGACAAGGCGTCAGCGTTTCCGTGCGACTGTCCCTTGCGATGACGGATAGTGATGTCATATTCCTGGAGTCTCTGTATCCACCTGGCTATCTGACCCTCAGGATTCTTGAAATTTAAAAGCCAGGCCAATGATGCATGATCTGTGCGGAGCAGGAATTTTCTGCCGTATAGATAATGATGGAAATGTTCTACGGCTTTGACTATGGCGAGCAACTCTTTCCTGGTGACACAGTAATTCCTCTCCGGTTTAGATAGGCACTTGCTCCAGTAAGCCACTACACGTTCTTGGCCCTCTATTTCTTGGGACAGAACAGCGCCGACACTTTCATTACTCGCATCCGTGTCGAGAATAAATGGTCTGTCGAGCTGAGGATACGTCAGGATTGGAGCAGATGTTAAGGCTTCCTTCAGATTCTTAAATGCATCCTCACATTCTTTTGTCCACACGAACTTTTGCTTGCTCTCTGTCAGCTTGTGAAGGGGTCTCGCAATGGATGAAAAATCCTTCACGAATCTCCTATAGTAGGTGCAAAGCCCTAGAAAGCTTCTCAGCTGGTGGACATTTTCGGGACGTCTCCAGTCTTTAACTGCTGACACTTTTTCAGGATCCGTGCGCACACCTTCAGCAGAGATGACATGTCCGAGGTAAGTCACTTCCTGTCTGAATAATTTGCATTTAGCGGGACTCAACTTCAGATTGGCTTCTTTCAGTTTCTGAAGCACCTTTCTAAGATTTTCCAAATGTTCTTCGAAACTCTTCCCGACGATGATGATGTCATCCAGGTATATCAGACAGGCTTCGTATGAAAGACCTTTTAAAACAGTCTCCATTAGACGTTCGAATGTAGCCGGCGCATTACATAGTCCAAACGGCATCACCTTGAACTGCCAAAGTCCTTGTCCTGTAGTAAATGCCGTCTTTTCTCGGTCATCAGGATGTATTTCTACCTGCCAATATCCACTCTTTAAATCAAGTGTCGAGAACCACTTGCTTCCAGAAAGAGTATCCAGAATGTCGTCAATTCTAGGAAGAGGGTAACTGTCTTTCTTCGTAACCTCATTCAACCGGCGATAATCAACGCAAAATCTAGTTGACCCGTCTTTCTTCTTCACCAGGACGATGGGAGATGCCCAGGGACTTGCTGAAGGCTCGATGACATTGCTTTCTTGCATGTCCGTTAAAAGTGTTCGCACCTCTTCCTGTTTCGAAATCGGCAGACGTCTTGGATGTTGCTTGATTGGTGGATGATCACCAGTATCGATTCTATGCTGAGTTAAACTGGTTCGACCCACGTCAGAAGACGAGCGGGAGAAAACATCTTGAAGATCTTTAATGACACGCTCGGCAACATTCTTTTCCTCATCGTTTAATTGCGCATTCTGCAATAACTCCGATATAATGTTGTCTGAAGACACGGTTTTTGAGATGTTACTTTTTCTTTCAACGCTGGTTACTGGAGTACATTCTGCAACCACTTCACCTTTCTTAATAACTCTCGCCTTATCAGTTACATTGGCAACTCTCACCGGGATAACGGTCCCCGATAGGTCGACGAGTGCTGAGGCTATTAATACTCCTTTAGGGCTATTACAATTCTTGGGATATTCCATGACGCCGTAGCGGAAATTTCTATTTTCGGCTATGGATCCAGGAAGTAAAATTTCTGTTCTTGCCGGTATTGTGATATCGTCTTGAGCTATGATTTTGTGGATAGATTTCACTCCTTCATCATTAATCCCGAATAAAGTTATGTCCTCAGAGGCAGAATGCAGTTCGTTATTTTTAAAGTCCAAGGAAAAATTGTATTTCCTTAAAAAGTCCAATCCGAGTATGCAAGGGTCTGTAATTTCTGCTACATATGCCGTGTGATGGTAAGCGGCACTTCCAAAGGTGATGTTAACGTTTAATTTCCCTTCTATATTGATCTTCTCGCCGGACACAGTCTGGAGGGTAACGCAGGGCGGCGTCCAGATAAGTTTACCTTCGAGTTGTTGAGCCAAATCTTTTCGAATGATGGTAACATTGGCTCCCGTGTCGATCGTCATGTTACAAGGAATTCCATTGATTTGTCCCATGATGAAAATTCCGTTATTGCCGCCACTCACTGCAGAAATCTGAAGCGCTTTAAACTGGGGCTTTTCATTATCTGGCAACCTCCGCCCCGCGAGATGGCCACGAATTAGTTTCCCTCCTTCTTGAGAGGCGCGGTCTTAACATCCGTGCCCTGGGGTGTTCTGCAGTTTCTTCGAATGTGCCCTTCAGCACCGCAGTTCCAGCACTTTACGAACGGTTTCTTGTCACCAGTATTCCGTGTCAAAGCATTCACCTTTCTGGTTAAATCGTCTAGGCGAGCAGTCATTGGATCCACTGGTTCTTGTATGTGAGCAGCTCTGATTGGGTGGCGGTCTCTACGAGTGGCTTGCTGTGCTGCCTCGAATTTCATGGCATACACCAGAGCACTTTTTAAGTCCTTCACATCAGCCATTCGCAGTGCTTTCTGTATTTCAGGATCCCGGATGCCGTCGATGAAGTATTGCAGGGACAGGATTTCTCTTGTTTCTGTCGGGCACTCCGAAAAGGCGAGGTGGGACAGCCTTTCAACATCCGTGGCGAGCTCCTGGAGTGTTTCCGTAGGCTTCTGTTGACGGGATTTTAACTGCAGCCTGCTGTAATCTTTTAAACACTTCTCTCCAAAACGCAGCTCTAAAGCACCGGACAGAGCTTCGAAATCTAGCCTTTTGTTTTCGGGAAGAGTTTGAAGGATGTCCGCTGCGTCTGCTCTCAAAGAAGCCGCAAGGTGACAGGCCTTAGCTTGGGAATCCCATCCATTTGCTTCCGCAACTATAGAAAATTGTGTCTTATACACTTGCCAGGAGGTCTTCCCATCATACGTCGATAGCTTCAGAGAAGGGCGAGCACTCATGGGTAGAAATTTGAAACTATCCGAATTGCTTCCTGCCGTCGCTACGAATTTCTTTAAAGTATCAACTTCTTTCGCAACCGCAGAAATCTTGTCATCAATTTGTTGCTCCACAGCAGAAACTCTTCCTTCTATTTGTTCTTTTACAGCAGAAACTCTTTCTTCAATGTGTTCAACTTTATTTTCAACAGCGTCGATTCTGCCTTCCATGGCCTCGAATTTATTTTCTATTACGCTGGTAATTTCTCTTTTCATTTCCTCTTGACCTGCTTCAATCTTTTCTTGAACAGCTTTCATCTCCTCTTTAACTGATTCTTGACCACCTTTCATCTCCTCTTTAACTGATTCTTGACCAGCTTTCATCTCCTCTTTAACGGAGTTGACGGCCCCTTCCATCTTTTCTTGGAATGCAGCAAAAGCAGTGACAAGCTGTCTCAATTGTTCTTCCATTGCTCTCGTGAATGGCATTCAAATCCCACTTCTGACACCAAAAATTGTTACGTGCGTACGGGTTCGTTATATATTGAATGCACAAGTCGTTAAAAAGTTAACAAAAATTTATTCTTTCCACAAGAAATGAATTAGTTTTGAGCACAGAAACAGACATGAATGCATATTTACGGGATAAGTCAGTAAAGGAGTTAAGTGATAAATAATTAAATTGTCCGCAGTTGCAAGACTTTTACTTGTAGATCTTTGATTCCCGTTTCTCTACTTTTAACAAATTTGGTTTAAATAATATATTTCAGTATCATTTCGATTTTGGAATTAAATAGAAAACTTCACCAGCAGACTTATTTAACGATGTACTTTAAAGCATTTCCAACAACGAACTTTTCTAGTAGTGCAGCTTTCATTGTAAAATCACAGTGAAGTAATTACCATTAATAGTTGATAAAATTAACTGTAGGACTCTTTTCACATAATGTTTTTTTTTTTTGTAAGAGGTATTAGCCAAGCTTTGTTAGTAGGAAACCAGAGCTTGCTACGTCATAAAAATTCGTTTAAGAACTTTGCCTAACGTTCTAGCTTCTCGAATGCCAACTTGGTATAAGAACCGACCATTCACAGCGAAGCAAACATGAAGGTGGTCGACGGTTTCGCTGAATTAGCTACACATTTACGCATGCGCAACTTTACCTTCCCTGATGGGCTACGGCTTAAGTCTTGTGAAACAAGTGTGAAGGGATTTGGGTGACTTTTATGGCTTAAATAACAAAGCCTTCTGAAGTACGCCTGAGTAGCCGCCATTATCTTTGATTAAGAAGAATCGTTCTTAGCGCTTTGGTAAAAAGTTATTTATAGCAACCATCCTGAAAAATAAATGTAGCAAAATATTTGAAAGATAAGGTAGTTAATTTATTATTCCTTTCGTTTGATGACTATTGGGAATACAGTAGCTGCGCTTAATCTAATTGCGGTAAATGTTACCATTCGGATATCGTAATCGAGTTGGCGAAGCCCTCCTCCCGTTTGTATACGAAAATAAGGGAAATACATAGCTTATTGTGATTCGGTTAATGTTATCAAAATATTGCAGAATGAATTTTTTTAAATGAATTAAAATTGTCAAATAAAAGATAAAACCCCCAAATAAGGGCAAAATGGAATACAGAAATTGTCAAATGGCAGAAACCGTGTCGCAAATAAGGGATTAAATCGCTAAGCAGTTTACTTTTCAGTTAAGAGTACTATGTCCAAAGGAGTTCTTTTTCCAGGTTTTCGTAATATCTATTGTATCAACCAGAATTAGCGAATAACGGAGCAGAATTCTAGATAACTTTGCTTTTTTGCTGCAAAATATCTAAAAGCATTTTTTCTCAAAAAATAAAAATCTAAAAAAATTCAAGTTGGCAGCATCAATGACAGATGAAGATACTTGCTAGCCGTTTTCTAAAACAAATCCCAGAACATCATGTGAAACATTTTCTGAGGAAGAAAATGATGAAATTGGCGAATTTCCTGCAAATGCTGAGGCGAGGTATGTCCTACGAATGTTAGTTATATTTGTATTTAATTAGTTAAATTCGACTGATATATTGAGAGACGCTTTTTTTGTCACTTGATGTTATCATTCGGTTAATGTTATCAAAATAGTCATGAACAAAGGAGATTACATTAAGCGGCGCCTACTATAGATCAGTTCTTACCTTTATTTCAGAGCCTTACCTTCTGGTGGACGATTCTTAATGATCTTCATTATAGCCTGCAGGTCGCTGTATTTATCAAGGATGAAGACGTGACTGAGTGGGGGTTTTGAAGCTATGTCCGAAAGCAGCTGCCGGTTAATGCCTCTTCCAATTCCAACAGTGAAAATCTCGAACCCTGTGAACGCAGAACAAGCATAAAGAATATGTGATATGCTTTTCATCTGTATTACTTCTTGTTATATATCTCAATAAAGTCAATTAATTATATGACAAAATTCATTTACGTCATTTTGAAGTACAATTGTTCCTGAAATTTAGAAGGACTGGGGATTATATTGGAAATGGTGGCCATTTTATTGGGGAAACACCTAATAGGCGGCTACCGTTACCTTCTATGAGGGAATAGACAGACTAACAGACATAACATCTGTGCCTTTTCCGGGATTCGGACTCGGGCCATTCGGTATCGCAGTCGGCTCTCCTAATTTCTATACCGTCTGGGTGGTTCTATATTCAGGGTAGCAAACAAATACCGGCTTCGTTAATGAAATATTCCAATTAAAATTTACTTTATGCTGAAAACGTTTCTTGAATGCGAATATAATCTAAAAATGGAAGTATTTGAATATGTTATGAGGAAAAAAAAAATTGTAATGTATGGCAAGTCAATATTTTCCATTCTACGCGGAAATTTTGTAGCAAATTGCAATTGATTTAAAGAAATCGATTTCTGAGCTGGGAACTTAAGAATTGCAGAATCTGACCTGCCTTTAAAATTAATATAAAAAAGAAAAATTCAAATTGCAAATTCTAATATGCCTTAATGATTAAAAAAAAAAGAAATGAAAAAGAAGAAAACTGAATTTTAGGGCATTTCAAAGAAAACGTATTTTTGGGGGGAGGGGTCTTACCAAAAATAATTATATAACTGAAAAAATAAAACATCGGAGTTAAAAACTTAACAAGCAATATTTAATGAACAAAATCTACTATTCGGGCATAAAAAAGAAGTAAATTGTTTGGCATGATTTTTTTTTCCTCGTTTAATGTAGTATTCATTTACTGATTTACAATAAATGCCAAAAATAATTAAAGTTTAATAATACTTTTAAATACAGATGCATGTAATCATGCATGTTTTCTTCATGTAACCCAAAAGAAAATGAAAAATTTAAAACAGAAATTTGGCGATTTCCTAAAACATATTTAAAAAAAAAATTATTGTCAAAACTGTTACATACTGCTGGTTATAAAAAAAAGTGGTATTCGAAATGTCTCTGTACCAATTAATTCTGATAAACAGGGTTCCATTGTCCCACATGATATTATCGGATAACACAGGAAAAACCGGCCCGTCTACTTGTTTCCAAGGTTTATAAACAAACAAGGTTAGTTTCTTTCCAACGCTGACGTCACTCATTTACACAAGTCAAGATGCTATGAGTTTGTTCTTGTGTGACGTCACTCATTTACACAAGTCAAGATGCTATGAGTTTGTTCTTGTGTGACGTCACTAATTCTTTGTGGCATTTTTCTCCCACTTCTGTATTAAGTGACATCAGCGTTAGGAAGAGTCTAACCTTGTTTGTCAACTGAGCTGACACAAGTGAAGGAAGTTGCTCTTTAGCTAACAGATTAGAAGTCAGTGATGTCCAATAACAGAAAATACAGTAACCTTTTCTGTTACGAGACTGTACCTGCGTCTTCATGATTTTTATACTCAAAATCATTAGACAGACAAGGTTATGCTCTTTCAAGATCAAACTAAGGTTCCTATAATATACCAGGCTGAATCTTCCGCCATTCGTGAGGCCAGTGAAAATATTAATGGCGGCTGCATAGTTAGCGGTGCAACAATTTCTTGTGCTTTTTTTGTGTAAAATGGGCGGATGTGCCGCTATTAATTGCTCAATGATTTACGGAAAAGTCATATATTGGTAAAATTTCCTAAAATTGAAGAAGAAAAATTTGGGTAAATAATTGCCGAAGAGATAATTGGGAAGTTGGTTCAGGTGCTGAACTTTTATAGAAGTATAATATCATTTACTCCTTCATTTAGAGTTTATACCTTCTTAAATGTTTATAATGTGCAAGTAAAGCGAAATCCTTGTGTACAACAACTTAAGTATTTGCTGATTTCTGCCATAACAGCTATAATTAAATTGGTCAAGAGTTAATGTATCCGTCTCCAAACATTGCCAATACGGATGTTTTGAATGCGGAAAAGAAATTTTGCTTCTAATTTAATACGTAGATTTTGTTTTCCTGTGCTAATTGTGGAAATTATAGTAATGTAATATGAAAATCATTAGCATTTTGAAATTTATTTAAAAATAAATAATAATTTAGAAACGCAAGTTAAAATCTGAACGTTTGCCAAAGATATATGTAACATAATGTGTTTGAATATCGTTGACATTATTACTTCTAATTTTTTTGCTAAACTTATGTATGTTGCTCACTACCGTTCCTTGGTTAAAATAATTTCTAGAATATTGACATTGAGGTCTGAAGTCAATAAAATAAACCGAATACTGTGAGACAAAATATATATAATTTGCTTTCAATAATTGCAAGGATTGCGCAAGTACTATATATTTGTAACCACAATAAATACACTCTATTTGGCAATAGAGTAAAAATTTACAAATGAATGCAGTACATTCAGATAAGCACATTAAATTTGTGAAAACTCTGCATGCGTATTTTTCGTGAAATAACTGTGGTGGTTTTAATGCATGCATTACAATCAAATAAATCTGCCTATAATGATGAATTTCAAAGGCCAAGTCAAAATCATTTCATGAATTCAATACTTCAAAAGAATTTAATCTCACTACATGAAATCCTCATTACATTGATATACAGTTACTACTGATCTGTGTTACAAAACAGATTTTTATACATGATAAATAATATTTTCGGAAGCGTTATTTTGTGTTGTCATCCCTAAATAAGAAACTGCCTACATATTCAGAAGGTTTCTGAACTCAAAATGGTGTATTTTCTTCTTCCACATATGTTATGAAATATTTCATACATTTAAAGAAAGTGTTTCTTCAGAGTCTTGTACAATTATTTCAAGCTTGTTTTACTTCATACTTAATTGGCAACATGTTCTAAAGTTATTTATTTTTTTAATATGAATTTACAGTGTTTTTATTGAAATTTTTGTTAAAATATCATTAAGATAAACTTATTTGCCCACTCTAACTATTTCCCCATTTGACACTATTGAACGTTTCTATTCATATCTTATTTATTTTGCTCTGCTAACTAAACTGAAACATCCAAAGCATAAAGATGCAAGAGAAACACGCCGACGTGGAAAATAAAACAGGCAAATCGACAACCTTATATTCGGCGTAGATTTTATAAACTCCCAATCGCTTTCGAAAGCCAAATGGGTCCCCCTTCATCAGGAGCAAAAAATTCTGCAAAAACGATAAAGCGTATGTCGATCGTATTTATACCCACAAGCCACCAGTCTAAGAGCCGACAGCGCCATCTATCGGCAGAAATAGTAACTGAAAATGAAGGGAGTTAAATGTTAGTAGAATTTTGAAGGCATTAGGCAATACTGGATCGGAATTGAAATTATTGACTAAGCAGGATAAATTTTTGTTTATGTGAAAAGCTTCAAGAAAATCTAATTCCCTAATAGAACCAGCTTTCTGGATAATTTTAGCAGAACCAAAATTAAAATTGCGCTTGAATTTCCAACTATGATTAGCTATTGAAGATTTGTTAATTTCGCCTTTTCGGACGTAAGATTCATGTTCTTTTATGCGAAACTTTAATGCTCTTTTCGTTTGGTCAATATAACTTTAGCCACACTGGCACAATATGCTATAAATTCCCCAAGAATTAAAGTCAGAAATAGAATCTTTAAAAGCCGAACCTAGAATTTTATTTATAGGCGAGAAAACAACTTGAAAATTAAACTTTTGTAAAATCCGTGAAATTTTGTAACTGATAGAAGGATGAAATGGAAGCACGACAAGGTTATTAATGTTATTTCTGACATCAGAATGTGTTCTTAGATGGCCCGATGAGAACTTTATAACAGCTTTATCAATGATTACGGGAGAAAATCTTCCGTCAAAGGCAACAGATCTTAAATAATTGAGTTCCTTAGCAAGAAGAGATTCTGAGGAACCAACTTTGAGAGCTCGAAATACATGATAGTAAAATGAAGCCATTTTTTGCTGAGCCGGCTGACAAGCCTTAGCATAGGGAGGTAAACAAACAGAAAAGGATTTACGGTAAACAGTTGTGCTGAAATAAGATACATTACGGATTATAAAAATATCAAGGAAAGGCAGTGCGTTATCCGATTTAGTCTCAAAAGTGAACTGGATGGCTGGGTCAATCGAATTTATAACAGATAAAATATGGGGCAAGTCTTCCTTATCACCATCAAAAAGGGCGAAAGTGTCGTCTACGGAGCGAATCCACAGACGAAAAGATAGTTTTTCAAATAATTTGACTTCAAAATAGTGCATGTAAATCAGTCACAGAATTGCATGGATTTTGCACAAGTTTAATTTTCAAGTTGTTTTCTGGCCTATAAATAAAATCTGAGGTTCGGTTCTTAAAGATTCTATTTCTGACTTTAATTCTTGGGGAATTTATAGCATATCGTGTCAGTGTGGTTTATGTTATATTGGCCAAACGAAAAGAACATTAAAGTTTCGCATAAAAGAACATGAATCTTACGTCCGAAAAGGCGAAATTAACAAATTTTCAATAGCTAATCATAGTTGGAAATTCAATCACAATTTTGATTTGGGTTCTGCTAAAATTATTCAGAAAGCTGGTTCTATTAGGGAATTAGATTTTCTTGAAACTTTTCACATTCACAAAAATAGTCAATGATTTCAATTCCAATCCAATCATGCCTAATGCTTTCAAAATTCTACTAACTTAACCCTTCATTTTTAGTTACTATTTCTGCCGATAGATGACACTATCGGCTCTTCCACTGGTCGCTTGTGGGTATAAATACGATCGACATTCGCTTTCTCTCTTTTGCAGAATCTTTTGCTCCTGATGAAGGGGGACCCGTTTTGCCCTCGAAATCGATTAGGATTTTACAAAATCTACGCCAAATACAAGGTCGTCGATTTGCCTATTTTATCAAAAACATAAGTTATTTTGAATACGTTTTACAAAATATACATGAAATTTTTATTTAAGTGAAAACATCTATCTACTATTCGAGAACTAATAAATTATCCGAAGAATTTATATGCGCAGAATTCCTCGCGTTTATAAAATCAATCTTTAAAAAACAGCAGGCATTCAACCAGTGTCTGCGATAAACGCGCCAAAGCTGTAAACGCTTCCCCTTTCTCGCCAAGATGGAGAAGTTGGTGATTCAGCCTGGTATAGAGGAGCCTTTGATCAAACCTTTTTCTTTCCGATGCTCGACACAGTGACGTCGAGATGATCAGACGTCGAAATCACAGATGTCAATCAAAGTCAGTTCGTTCGCTGATTGGAGAACCACATTCGTACCACATTAACAGAATAGGACTTCATAATTCAAGGACTTTCATGTCAACGCGATGGTTCACCTTGGTCGAGAAAGGTAAATCTTGTAGTGCTATAACGTATTTTGTACTGACAATAAGATAGTCTACAATGGAAACAACGAAGCAGGCGAGACGAACTAACGTGTTATGTACACCCGCGCAGCCGGTTTTTCGTGCGTCCGCCCTGTTTTAATGCATTCGCAACTGAGCAACAAATCGCAGTTTATGTTAGGAGCATAAATCAATGATTCTAACAATTAATTAATAGCATTCGCATTAAATAAACTTTCCGCATTCACCTGCATCACTTTTCAGAATCTGTGCCAAGTGTTCTGGGTCGATACCTTCGCTGCCAATATTCGGTTCTCCATCAGTGAGTAAGAAGATTGCCTTCTTAGCTTTTCGCCTTAATCCTTCAGTCACCAAAGCCACCTTTAAAAGAGCCTTTTCCAAAGCAGTTCCTCCTCCGTTTGCCTGTAATTAAAACTCTGAAATAGATTGTATTGTTTTTACTTATGTCTTTTAAATTTAGGGAATTTATAACTTTCTTCTTATACGCTTTTGTGACATAGTAGTCTTGACACTCAGCTAACATTTGGGAAATTCGAGTTCGATTTGCGATGATAAATAGTTGACTTTACCAGAGCTTAAACTGCGCCGGAGCTCAACGGAACCCGGCTCCGATGCTTCTTAATTTTTTAGATAAATCGTAATTTTAGGCGGAGCGCACCAGAACCCTAAATAAGAAGGCTCCGGAGCTTTTTGTGTGCGTGCGTGCGTGTGTAATTGAACGACAGTTTCAACAGAACATTCTTCTAATCTCGAAAATTTCATTTGAATAATAAGTAAGCATTAGAAATCGATTCTAACTTTTGAATACATTCCCCTCTTT
>KK116270.1:46725-64175 GCA_000611955.2 Stegodyphus mimosarum
GTATCTCCCCAACACCCATGCGTTTCAGTGGTGCAAGGGATTCAATGAGGAACGACAGCTCGTAGAAAACATCCATCCACCAGATTCGTGATCCAGTTATTTCTGAGACAAGGCGCATCACTATCAAGGAACTTGCATCGATACTTTCAGTCAGAGTTTGCAATATGGAAACATTGCGGAAACACATTTTCACTATGGCATGATATACACCCTGTATACACCACGGTATACAACACGCACGTTGACAGACGAGAACAAAATGATGCACATGCAAATTCCCAGTTCTCTCCTATGGCGTTTGAAGATGAAGGGGATGTATTATAGAAATTTATAGTGATCGTCAGTGAAACGTGTGTCTAATCTCGAGTCCCAAGTTTAAATTCCACTTGGGACATTTGTGGATAAGGAAGCTATCACCGTCAGAGCAGATTCGCAGCCGTTTGAAAAACTTCCATGAAAAGGGCATGAAAATACTTCCAGAACATTGGCAAAAATGCATGTACTCTCGATGGAAGTACGTTGAAAAGTACCATTTTAACTCTTTCATTCGCAATATAGGTTTTTTTAATCGTCATATTCGATTTAACTTGAAAAACTGTTATTCAGCCCGCAAGCTAGCAGATATTTTGTTTATGTTAATTTCAGTTTGTACAACGTTAGATCAATATACTAATAAATTTTTATTTGATTTTTCTTTGTTTTGCTTACGCTATTTCTAGCTAAGAAACGAGACAGGACGAAAAATCGTTCGATCATGTTTTAAGGTCACCTCGGTGAGGTAAAACTTTACATTTAATAGAGTAACCCATTAATTTGTAAATTTAAATAAACAATTTTTGCTGCTCTTCATCAGACTTCGTGAAATAAATATGTTTCTACTATACAAATCATTAAAATTCTGAACATTGTAGCAAACATTCTTTTTCTTTTTTTCCCACCGAGATAAAAACCAAGCACCTTTTTTTGTTGTTTTGTTAGCTGATTTTAATATTTATATACTAAAAAAAAGAACGATGACTCCTTTACGTTCTTTACAACAACATTAAAATCTCTGCATATACTGAAGATTAACACAATAATCTCTACTATTAAGTAACCAAGAATCTGTATGTATGTATGTATGTTCCTCACGTTGTGCTAAAACCACGGAACCTAGAGCCTCAGAGTTTTGAATGCACATCGTCCTCCACCCGAACATAGGCACCTCGAAACCGGAATTTTCAATTTAGAATTGTTTTATTTATTTCATATTTTGTCCGAATTTGATGAATTTTTTATCAATAAACTTAGCGATTTGAAAACGAGCAGTTCGAAGTGAATCATTTTTATCCCCAATACGCCAAACTGTTGTCATTCGAAAAAATGTAAGATCTTTCAGTTTTAACCAACGAACTCGGCTATTCTAAAGCACTGTGTTTAAAATGCCTGAAATAAAATATTTCTATCGTCCTCGCGCCAGTGCGTTGCCGTTCAGTTAAAGGTTAAGTTATTTAATTTCCATTAATCTATTTGTTATTAAATAACAAACTAAGCGATTTTAAGCAATAAATGCAGTTACTAAGAATATTTTCTTTACTTTTTAATCAATTGAATGAAATAAAAATGTATTTAAATCATGACATGTCTTTGTAGAAATATTAAATATTTTTATGAAATGGAACTAGGTGAACTCAGTAAAATTATTATATGGTTTTTGTTTTTTTATGGTGACTATTTTAGACGGCTTACTGCGCAAGCGTACGTAATGCTTTGGACTAAATGAAACAAATCAAGCAGTACAGAGCTTATGCAAAGAAACTTAATATTAAATGTAAATATTAAATTAAATATTAAATATATACTTCTAATTGATCCAGAGCTCTGTCAGCCTCCACTGGACCTGCAATATTTGCGTCATCCACATTGAAAATAATATCTGCTTCAGATCCAAAAGCAATCACTGTGGCACGAGTACCAGCTGTCGGAAACAAGAATAATTACAGTCATTACATGATTCTCATTTCAATTCTCGTTATTGAAATGCAAGCAAAAATTTTATTAGTTATTATTTTTATTTAGAGTGAAACTGATTATTTAGAGTCAAATATTTATTGCTAGTATAGGAAACTCTCCATGGTTCCTCCCTCGATGTGAGAGAGGGGCGGCAATACATGAGTTGGCTGTCCTGATTATCGGCTCATCGGGCCCGACCCCTTGGATCTGGTCACTTGCTTTGTCTATATATTGGGAGTAGACAATATGGGGGAAATTATCTGCTTTCACGAGACTAGAACCGACTTTCTGGTCTGCTGACTCGACAGCGACTGTCAAGGTATTAATCAAGACTGTCTCGGGCTATGTATATTGCTATATCGTTTATTAGATAAAAACTGGAGTTTGAGCTCTAATCGTGCTTGGGCTACTCTACAGCTCGAGTCTGAGCTCTCTCTCTCTCGCGTAATGTCAGTGTAGGAAAGCAATAGACAAAGAGGATATACATGTGATACCTTTCTAATATTAATTATACACTGTATTAATTATTTTAGCACATACATATGTTTCGAATTTTTAAATTAAGATTGTAAATTAAACTCTTTCATGCTGTTTGCTATTTAAAGGAACGAAAGTATTTGTGGTTGTCGTACAAATGGTTTACTCGTCATCACTCGTTTAAAATTAAGAACTCCCTAATTTTTTTAATTAGGTAAAACAGCAACTTTATATTAATACCAATATTCTTTTAGTAGTTTTGCGTCAGCCGAAATAGAATCAAATCATTAGCAGTCAGAACATCTTATGATTGCACCAAAGGCTCGTTGCCAAAAGAATGATAATGCACACAATGCCGACTGGAAGGCGAAAATTACGTTTACAATCAATGAAAAATAAATACAAGGTTCTTGTGCAGGCACACACACAAAAAAAGTCGCGGTAGAGGGAGGGAAAATTTGGTGTATTCGCACCGTCATCACATGTAGAAAAGCAAACTCGAACCCGCAAAATAAGTCTTTAGCATCAGCTGAATTTTCTGCTGTGTTACCTCCGAGCTAAGATGCTTGCACTTGCGTCGAAAGACGGCTTTTAGCCGTCACGTTCAGAAAACGGAAGAAGCAACTGTGCTACTCTGAAAGCAGAGACTAATTTTTCTGTAAATACTTTTTTAAAAAATACTAACTCCATTACAAGACCAGCCCTGGTGACGCTTGATTCCACAATCTTTAATTCCGGAAGCGAAAGTTTTATCCATTAGACAACAGAAGCAACCTTGAATTGATGTACATAGATTTGAAGAAAAATTCAAACTCTGAGATTTCGAAATCCATCGCTATTTTCTCGCAACAATCTATTGCTTTAATTTATTTTGCATAAATTATTAACTATACATTATTTATGGTTGATAATTAAGGTTTATTACTGCTAACAAACTTGAGAATTTTCCTTTAAATAATTTATTAAGGTATTCCATTAACATATGCATTTTTAATTATTATCTGAAATTTTTATTAATTCATTTGACTTTTTATCTTCCTCAAGAAGAATGTTTTAAAGCGTAATCATTTAAAAACCGTGGTATAAACTGGACATTTGAAAGGAGATACCTGAAGCTGAGGCGTCAAGCGGCGAAAAGTTGAAGTTAAGTCAACACGCGCAGTCTTCGGTGATCCAGAAAGTACCACCCCTGAGCTCGCTTTTGGTTGGTCACCGCTTTCCGCCCGAAAGCGTTTGTGTGAACTAGGCCTAAGTAACCAATAAGTGTAAAATTTCAGAAAATCTGAATGAAAGAAACAGTGTTTAGGCATACAGTGGTCTTTGGCATACGTCATTAATCCAGATCCTTGAATTTATACCAAACTGGGCGTATATCTCTTCCAATAAGAAATAAAGGGAAAATAATTCATCTGTTCTTATGTAAAATAAAGTCCTATTCTTATTTTTAAAGCACTGTATAATCCAAATGTATGGGGAATGTATACTGTAAAGTAAATGAAAATTAGTCAGATTTAGTGTCTTTTCTCTTTCTCTCAGATCCACAGTTGGACGTGGATCACTAGGTCTAAAAATATCTGTCTGAAGAACTTTGCTTTTGCTTCTTTATGTTGGTAATTCAGTAGTATTTCTTTCAGAAATGAAACACTGTTTGGCCATTCCAGACAATACAATTACGGCTTTTTTCGAACTTTATTGGGATAGTACTTCTCTATAAAGTTTTTGACATCTATCTATTTGGCAAATATTTCCTTGATTAATGAAGTAGGGTCTTTCTCAGCGTTCTCGTCATTTGAGCCTGATGATCCTGTAATCACCTTAGTTTTGTGTTCACATTTTCAATTTCCTGCAGATCTTCAGTGGTCATCTCTTCTTTCAGTCACTCTCCTAACTCCTCCACATCATTATCACTCACATCCGACGAACTTACCTAAAGAAACCAAACCCTCAGCCTTTACAAGTTCAGAAACTCTAACAAAATCATTGACGGCATCTTTATGAGCACAGTCTCCCTTTCCCTGTCTCACAAGATTATGAATGGCAGCGTTCTTAAAATTATCAAATCAGTCACAGCTGGCTTTAAATATATCACCCTCTTCGCTCATTTCTAACTTGTTCTTCAAAAGATTGTTCTGTCACATTTTTACCTTTTCGAAAATTATCGCCTCTGATACGTTATCGCCAGCCCACAGTTTTTCAGTTATCCCGATCAAAAGCAATTTCTCAACATACTCTAACGTCTCTGGTTAATATCGTCCTTTTGACAACCGTAGATAGCGTCTTTCACAGCCTACGATATGCAATAGCCAAATCCCGGATACCCATCAGGTGATCCTAACAGTTTCTTTCGTTTCTTGCCTCATTAATTTTATTTAATTTATTGCTAACGAACATACAAAGAAGTTACGCATAAAACACAAAATCATATGAAAATTCAGAGTAATAGCTGAATAGCAGCAACAGGCGTACTTACGCGTATGGGCAGTCGTAGTGTTATCTCAAAAAAAGTAAACAAAGGTGGTGCGACAAATCATGACTCTTCAAACTGAAGTCGTATTCTAAACAGTTGTCGTATACCAACAAAACATTATACGTCCAAACCGTGTATCAAATTGGAAGTATTTTAAAGGGCACGTTTACGAAGGTACCACTGTATTTTTTTAGCATAGTTTTTAAAAAAGAAACGCTAAATAAAAAAATTTAATTATACATATGGTTTAAGTCTTCTGCCACCCCTCTTTCCTCATTTTTTCGTGGCAAAGACCTATATATAATAATCTCTTGCATATCACAAACTGTTTTGAATTCCTCTTAAGTTCCCATTACATCGTTTTATATTTTACATTTAGAATACCATTTGTTTTCCTGATAAGTATGGAAACGTTTATTTTTTGTATTAATTATATATTTTCAGTATTTTGTTGTAAAGTGAAGTACCGGTAAATTAGGTATAAATGGGCCTTAACTGGTAATTTTATCTAATTACTGGTAGTAAATCAATAAATTTACAATCCTTAACGGCAATTTCTAACTCTCAGAATGTCAGAAGAGACTTCGGTTGAGCAACAATTGGTCTCTCTATACATACTGCATTGGATTCTGGTGGGTTCAGTATGCTAGCCGCCTATCTCTTGGTTCCTAGCTCAGAAGAAAGTCCACCAGTGGCCGAGCAGTAAAAACGCTTAACACTGCTAGTTTCGATCTGGGTCAGATTCCAGACGAACAGGCTGGCTGCATGGGCATTTTTGTGGTTTCCTCCATGTGTGATGTGTATACCAATTCGTTTTTACTTAGAAAGTCCTCAACGAAGGCATCCTTCCCCTTAGGCAGATAGCCCTAGTTTGCTTTGCCATAATCAACTAAACCAATCCTTGCTCAAAAAGCCGATCCCTGCCTCACACGGACTGAGTATTTGCTCTGTCTCTTCACACACTATGCGTTCATCAGAAGAAATGTGTCACCGATGGCTCAGATGTACGGAAAGATAAAGGTCCAAGAATTTTATTTCTATACCTTCTACATGTGAATGCCAATACAGATTCCAAAAGATGTTTAGGTCCATAAGGTCTGCCCGTGCCTGTCGAAACCAGCTGTCGTCTATTTTTAATTTTGTGATCTTTCTCATCAAAAATTGAGAATATTTCTTGTGTTTCGCTCTCTTCATATAAAAATACGATTAGTTTTCCTGAAAACAGAATCTTACTCCTATGTGAAGATAATTTGACCCTATTACATATGCAACAACTGTGATGTTCAACCACCCAATTCATCTGCATTCTGCGACTGAGAAAACAGTTAATGCCCTACGATGAACGTCTTATGGTAAGGAAACACAAAACTACTGGTCTACGAGCAAATAAATTATACTGATCAGGACGATTTTGTGCAGCTTTTCTCAACATATTCCCGTTATTTGAAAGGTAGGTGGCCTTTTTGCATAATTACGGCAGCCTACTACGAACAGAAAATTATCACGTTCGTCAATATCTGTTGTTGCACATGGACGACATTGACCTGATCTACAAACATCTGCAGTACAGAGGATGTTTACAAATTTTAGAACGGTTTTCATAACGATATTATTTTTAAAAAATGTTTTGGAATAAAAATTTCCCGCAACAGTTTATTATTTGAAATGAGAAATATCGCCAGCTTTTTAAATTTTTTCTTCTTTCAAAATGTCGTATGTAAGCAAGCTGTGGAATTCGAGGATGTCTGCGCTTTTCGAAGAGAAATATTCCTATTCCATAATTCAACAACGTTGTGAAATGCATGATTTTAAAGTATTTAAATGCAAAGTAAACAGCATTATTAATAGAAAAGAGAAAATCTTTTCTTCGTTATTTCTACATGGAAAGAAGAGTCCAAACGAATACCCGAAAAAGGTAAAGTTCCTAATGTTTCTGAAGTTAAATCGTTGGTAACAGGACAAAAATCTGCCAATGCAAAAGCAAATTGCAAAGTCTTTGAAAATATCTGTAGCAACAATAAATAAAATAACAAACAAGATTTGCAACTTAAAAAAGCTAAAAAGAAAGAAATGTTCGTCAGATTTTGCGGAGGCATATGGACCAAAATAGAACTATTTGTAGAACCCTGTATGAAAACTATTTAGGAGGAGATAAATGGAAATCATTCTAACTCTTGATAAATCAACGGTTTGCCTAAAGGGCTGCAACAAAAAAAAAGGTCTGTTTATTACAGATAATGAAAAGAAAAAAATGAGCAAACCTGGCTCCGTCAATTCAAAGATACGTTTTAATTAGGAGTTTATTTTTCGCAGAATTCTTTTACAATGGAAAATTAAAAAGGAAACGACTGGAAAAAAATTTTAAATCAAATCCCGAGAAAGTTTTACTTCCGATATTTACAGAAGAAATTCCATTTCTTTATCCCAATGACTTTCAAAGAATGAAATTTCCTCAAGGCATAGTTCGAAACGTAGCACTGCATTAATTGAAAAAATGAAGCCTGATACAGCTATTGCATATATATATCGCAGACTATATCCTGTGAAATCCTATGATATTTCACCTATTGACTATTGTGCCTTAGATCTCTCGAAAAGAGCTCCTTCTGAGCACAGTGTCAACACGATCGATGGACTGCGGAAAGGAGTAGAAGAGGAAAGGAAATCTATATTCCATAGAATTTTATGAAAAGTTCTTCTATCATGAAAATCACGATGCAGATTTATAGTTCAGAAAATTCTATCAGATCGAACAATTTAAGCATTAATTAAACTACCCCGAATTCGTTCTAAAACTGCTCAAACACCCTCTGTAGTTTGAAATGGTTCCAAACCTGAACAAGCCTGAAACACTAAATAAGTAACGAGAAACGCTAAATCATCCAATCCACGTCAGCTTCCTGAATTCTGAAAAATCAAATATTTTGATATTAACTTACGATTCCTTGTATAAGAAACATTTTTCTTCTGATATTTGTAGAACATTAGACTTATATTCAGGAGATTCTAATAATTCGATTCGATTTTGCACATTAAATGAGCATAATGTGGCAGAGTGATGCTTTAGTCTTTTTTAACAATGTATATCTCAGTTCATCCTTATAAATGATTTCAACTATCATAGCATAAAGCTTTCGTCTATAAATAATAAATTCGACACTTACTCGTGTTGTTCCCATTTCTGACGCCAAATTCTCTGAAAAGAAATTTCAAGAAATCTTTTCCAATTTTAAAATCTTCTGGATCTATGCTGCTCGAGCGGTCGATCAAGATCACCAATTCCAATCCTTCCTTTAGAGATTTGCGATCTAACTCCTTTGGAAGAATACCTAGCAAAGAAAATAAATAGTATTAATTAATATAACGAAAATTGTTTAATTGTATGTAATTGTTATAATCTACAAAAGACGGAATTTTGGATAATATCCATGTAAAGTTTTTTTTTTTAAATATCTGCTTGCATTTATTACATTATTGTTTCTGAGGACTGTTGCAATGTTTTGTAATGTTTTTGTTTAACTGTTTGTTGAATTTTAGGTGAAAACATTAGCATTCATTTTTCTATGTTTAAATCTGTGTGCCGCGTATTTTATGCGTAAAAGTTCTTACTTATTGTATAGAATTGTAGATCTTGATTTTTTTTTAAACTGTATAAATAGCTCAAGTAAAAGCCAAGGTACAGTGAAACCTTAGTACACGAACTCAGTTCGTTCCTGAAGATGCTTCGTCATCCAAAATATTCGTAAACCAAAACATTTTGCCCATAAGATTCAATGCAAAATGAATTAATCTGCCCCCAAATGCCAGAACAAGAATGAAATTGTTTGAATAAGAATAATTTGAATGTAAGTTCGTAATGCAAAAATGATAGAATTCATTAAATCTAACAAATGCGCAATATTCAATTAATATGATATTTAACGCACGCCTAAACATATAAAAAAAAGGAAAACTTGAATTGCATTTTACCTTGTCTTTGCGGAAAGCTAACGTCATAAATAGAAAACGCAAAAGAAATCATAACGTAAAATTTATTGTTTGAAAGGAATATCCTATTTCACAAAAATATCAGATAGATCTACTTAGATTTACTTTTACCCCGTTTCTTTAGTCCAAAAGGGACTATTAGTCTCGAAATGGAATTTTGTGTTGGTTCACTATGAACGGCTCAAAACGTTGCCACCAAATATTATTCCCCTGTTTTATTTTTAAAAAAGTTAAATGATGAAGAATCTGCATGTATGTATGTTTTGAGATTGTGAAAAAGCGATGTTACCTAGAACCATCCAGTTTTTGATAACGTAGTCCTCCACTCGAATATCTGTATGTGGGAGACCACATTTTGAATTTCAGGTTTGTTTCATTATTTATTTCATATTTCGTAAAATGTGAATGAATATTTTATTAACAAACTCAACGATTTGAAAGCGAGCAGTGGCAGCAATTTTCGGGAAAAAAAAATTACATCCAGTGAGAGATACTGTTGCCATTCGGAGAAATGTAAGATATTAATCTAACAGTTTTAATTAATAAACTCGGCTCTATGAAAGTAATGTGTTGCCGCGACCGGAAATAAAATACTTTTATCTTCCAAGCGCCAGCGCGTTGCGATTCAATAAAGCCGAAAACCTGAAACTGTTAGAAGATTCATTAGGGCACATGTATACAATGGGCTAGAAAGAAATTCTTTGTCAACAAGAAAATAAGGAAAATGGGCCTGGCATTCGCAAAATCCATGGTAAGAAAGTTCGTCGTAAAAGTTTATCAAAGTTTAAAAAGTTACAAAAGTTTATCATATAGGAATAATGTTATATATACAGACGAGTCAAAATTTAATATATTTGGATCCGAAAGACAAAGCCGACTGAAAAAACGAATCCAAAAAACTTATTGCATAATGCTAATCAAGGGGGTAGAGGTGTAATGGTTTAGAACCGCTGCTTCTGGAATAGAAAATTTAGTTACTTTAGAAAATAATAAATATTCTTAAATATATAAAAACTTTTAAATGAAACCTGAAACCATCTGCAAGAAAACTTGAAATGCAAAATATATTTAAGTTCTATCATCCTAAACACACAGTCCTAAATGTTCGCTTGTTGTTACTCCACAACTATCTTGAAGTTATCGAAACTCTTCCTTACTTTCCGGACTTAAATAATATCGAACATGTATGGACAGTGTTGAAAAAAAAAAAAAAAAAAAAAAAAAAATGGCATTTTCTGCAAAGCACTTCTGTAAATATTCCTTAGGAAGGAATGGAATATTAATGCATGAAAAGTGAATTACACGATTAGTTAAGCCCATGAAGCACACGAGTAGTTGAGTCTGATTACACGGTTAGTTGAGCTTAAGAAATTAAAGCGCATGAAAAAGGGCATAAAAGAAAATGTCCAACAAAATATTGAATGTCCCGTTACTTTTCATGTTTTCATTATATATAAACTTTGTGTTCTAAGTCTCGGAATACGTGTATGAGTTCCCTTTCAGAACGCTTTGAATAATTTTTTTTTTTTATCAAAAATGTCTTGAATAACATTTTTCAAAACAAGCTGGCTTTAAAGAAAACAAGGTTATAAAGAAGATGATCACTAGTATATGTGAATATATTTTTCGCTAATATTTAGTAACTGATAGTCCGAAAACAGATGTGAGCCACTATATTTGAAGAGACATCCACATACGCGAGAACGTAATAAAATACAGTTCGCATAAAATTTCTTGCTTTAATTTTTTTTTTTTTTTTTGGTAACTCATCTCTTTTTGCTGGAATTAAACACAGAATTTAAGAACCGACGAAAAGTTAATTCCTGTTACAACTCATGCACAGTCAATTATCCATGCCTTTGTTTCGCGATAATCTTTACGGAAGATACAAGCTCGTAGTCGAGGAGAGGGGGGGGGGGCTCCGGCGGCCTTGCGTTAACTTTTACAGGAATTAACTTTTCGTCGGTTCTTAAATTCTGTGTTTAATTCCAGCAAAAAGAGGAAAAAGAGTTACCAAAAAAAATTAAAGCAAGAAATTTTATGCGAACTGTATTGAACAACTGCGAATTGAGGACCCATAGCCCTTGTGTAAAGACGCATGTAAGGAAGAAGAACCTCGTTACAATAGCAGTCCCAGGTGACGAACCTCCTTGGGAGATATGAAGGTCGGTCCGGCTACCAAGCATTATGTCTGCTCGAACGAGAACTCCGCGACCTCCAAAACAGTCCCTTTTGATGATGTTGAAGGGGTTATTGCGTGTTCCCCGCTCTGTCCAGATGTCAAGGTTTCGCTTCAAGATGTCAAGGTACTTATACTGATCCATACTACCATCTATAAACTCTGTATTACCAACACCGGAGTGTGGCATAGATCCCCGTACCATAACACCTCTTCCGGCGTGTTTAACACTTGATACTAAGTTTTGCTTCCGAAATTTTTCTTTGGCTTTTCTCCACACCAGCACTCGTCCTACATTTGAGCCGAAAAGATGTTATATTTGCTTTCAGTCAACAAACAACACTTTTGTTTTTCAGTAGTCGGGTGTCTTTTCTTTTATTGATTTTGCGAAAGCGAGTCGTTTTCCGTTTTTTTTTTTTTTTTTTTATTTTTACTGACATAAAATTTCCTTCTTGTTACTCTCCCATGATATTCAGCAGATAGCATTACTCTTCTTACAGTTTCTGAATTTACACATATTCCATATAATTCATGAAGTTCCGCAACAGGTTTGGGAGCACTCAGTCTTGGATTCCTTTTAATATTCCTTAGAATAAAGCGCTTCATGAGATAACTTAGATGATCTTCCCGGTCCTCTTTTGTTTTGAATACGATTATAGTTTTTATGATCCTTAATGATTTCAAAAACTGTAGAATTACTTAAATTAAGCAAATAGGCAATTTTTCTGATGGACTTCTTTTTCTTTTGATGCAAATTAATAACTAATCTGCGGATTTCTAACGATGGTTCCTCTCATGACCAAGCCATTGTAAGAAAATTTAAAAATAACTAATATTTTCTAAAAAGAAAATTCGAATTCTAAAAGCAACTGATGTTTAGATTTTTGTCTAGTATCTTTATCCAGACTAATACTACAAAATTCGGTTTTTTATTTAATGAAGACAATTTTAATTAGAAATTATGAAAATGTCCGCTTGATTTTGTGGTGTCTTTTTTCCCCCTTTCAGCTTAAAATGCTATTTTTAAAATGTGTTATTTAATATTTTCAAATTTATTTAGTACAAAGAGAGAGCTAAGAAAATATGTATTCAAAAAGAAAATATTTTATTTCAAGGCTTTTCTCCTATTACTTAAATATAGTTATATATAGTGGCCGATCATTTTTGTGAGACACTGTAAGCTTCTTCAAAATTTTAAGGGAAATAATAAAAATCTTTTGTTTGCATTTGGTAACATTAATCTTTCTCTGCAAGGAGAATGTTGCATAAAGATATTAATATAAAAAGAGTAACCAGAAAGTTTAAAGACGTCGTCTTTTAATTGCGTAATTAAATATCTAGAAACTTAAAATTAAAAGGTAGAATATTCAGATTTATTGAGTTTTATTTTAAACCAAAGAAAAATATAAATTTAATTGCTAAATATATTGACATTTTTCTATGAAGTATATTTTAAAAATATTCTCAACTTGACGAGGAAACAATACGGGCATAAATCATTTCGCATTCAAAGTAATGTGTCTTCGAATTAGCTGTTACCTACTACTATACCGAGCTTGAATGGATAGGGAATAATATCGGAGTTAGAGAAAGAATTGCAGATTCACTAATTTCATCAATCCCCCAAGAAAAGCTCTACTAATTGATCCGGAAAAACTCAACTGTTCAAGAAAATTTAACATTAATTTCTAACTCATTTGATCTTGACTTTCGACGTAAAAAGTTTCGAATAATTGAAATTTTAGTAGTTTCGAAATTTTGCTGATCATATATATTCCACCATGGAATTCTTTAATTTTGGATTCAAATTTTTTTTGCAATCCTCATCGTCACTTTGCCAGTCTCAGAAAATTCCCTGAAATTTAAAGTTACTACCAAAAATTTATGGTTAATGGAAAAAAAAAATTCAGGAAACAGTATTTAACAACAGAACCTTCTAGCGAAAAGAAGTAAAAAATGCATACGGAAGCTAGAAATATTTGCTCATAAACTTTACAAACATGTATTGCACCTGGCGCCATCTATTGTCGAAACATTATTTCACGAATGCTTTTAATTATTTTCCCAACTAAATAAACATTAAAAATATCCTAACCTGATGCATGGAAACGAAGTTCCAAATCAGAATTTGTTTGTTTCTAAAGGTTTAGTTCCTTCACAGACGAAAATTCTGATTTTGGTGAGTTCATTTTCAGTTTGAAATGCAAATGAAAAATTCAAGTTGACATATTGTTTTGTTGTCATAATAAAATAAATGTAATATATATATTATCGTAGTTAAACTCATGAATAAAAAATTGCGTTCAGTAAATTCATAGGGTTAATTCTTTTTATTAGTTTATGCAATTTTATTTCTTATTTTTCAGAACAACTTCAGTTAAAATAATATTTCATAGGCACGCTAATAAAGATCAAGCGATTACTATACAGTTTTAATTTATAAATTTTAAAGTGTTACAGCGCACTAGATTGAGTTTTTCCTTTAGTGAATCAAAGAAAAAATGAATCTTTGACGTTTACTTCATTTAAGCAAGTATTCATTAAGTAATTAGTTCATTAAGTAAGTAAATATTTTTGGATTCTATATGGCTCATGGTTTAAAATATAAAATAGAATTTAAAAGTACAAAAAATGTTATAGAAATTAATCTTCTTCAATAATTTTACGATTTAGTTACAGTTTAAACAAAAAAAAAATGAAGTTTCATTGTAATTTTAATTTCATTTAATTTAAATGGAAAGATATATTTAAAAAAACATTCCGATATTAAACTTTGTAAATAGGAAGTATTGTCGTTATTTACAAAATTTAATAAAATACGTTTTGAAGAGCAGTAGTAAATAACATTTGAGACTATAGTTAAAAATTTAAAATGACGAAATTAGGAAGAAAAATAAACTAGCAGAGCGTGGTTTCGATCCACGGACCTCTGGGTTATGGGCCCAGCACGCTTCCACTGCGCCACTCTGCTGCTATCATTCATGGTGGATTATTTAATCAGGTGCAGGAGATCTGCTTTATCTCATTTTTCATCTATTGTGTTGTTGATTTGACTAAATAATACTTAATTTTTATGAAGTTTTTATCAGTTTGCAGTTTTGGTGTATGTTTTATAAAGTATAGTTTGTATATTAAAGTAGGGTTTCTCGACCAGGACGAAATAGGGGAAATGCGATCAGCCTTTTATTAAAACCTAAGTATTTAGTTTGGTTTACAAATACAAAAAATTCATGAATTTCAATTTTAATTGGTTATGAATATAAAAATTCATTGATCAGTTTTAGTTTATGACTATAGTGTTGATAAATACGAAATATTTTATTCAAGTTTGGGTATTTATGAACATTTTCTACACTTTTTATTGTTTAATTTATAAAACATATTAAAGATTTATTTATGTATTTTTTGAGTTCAGGAATCAGCAATGGTGAAAAAGATGCGTGGGATAAAAAAGGTACAGGACCATTTGTATTAAACGTTACGTGCTCTGTTTCTCTTGCATACACGTAATGCATTTACGCGGGAAGCTAGAGCGTCATTTCGTTTAAAAAAGTTTCTGATTTCCCGTTTTCGCTATTTGTAATACATTTTCATATTTGAATAATGAATAATTTAAGCTTTTGAAACGTGGTGCACTTTATAGTGTAATTTAGAAAATGTATTCATTTTAAAGTAAATATGCATTTCCTTTTAAGTTTACTTTAAATGCTTTTAATGAATTTGTATATTTAAATGCACCAAACATTGAAGTACTAAACTTTAAATTTCAGATAGAAAAAATATATAAATTTCAATTTTTTTCTTATGCGGTATTATTATTATTATTATTATTTTTCATGTGTGTTTTTGAGATATATTTAATAAAAGACATTTAAAATTTATTTAAAGCATTTTTTTTTTTATTTTAAAAATTTTTTTTTTTTTTTGTTAATAAAAAGTGTTCATGTTGTTAAAAAAAAATTCTGGTGCGTTAACTGTTTTCAGATTGTGCATTTGCCCCACATGCAATTTGAGTTACAGCACCACAAATGTAGTACTTAAGACATTTTATTTCGAATTAAGCTGCAAAAGCCCTTTACTTTCGAATTTATTTTAAATATTAAATATATACACATAGTAGGCGCCGCTTAATGTGGTCACGTCTGTCCATAAGTCCATAATTATTTTGGTAACATTAATAAAATGATAACATTGAGCGAGGAATGTGCCCCTGCTTTACTCTTTAGATTATTCCTCATCTCAACATTTGTAGAAAGTATTTCGCCGTAAACTTTTGCAATATGTTTACCAAATGACGCGTTTGGATAGTCGAAAGCGACAAGTATACCGAAAGCGACAGGACCTTCTTCTGTTACTGAATCTGCAGCTTGCGAATTTTCATCAATATCCATCCAAGAATTAAATTCATTGTACTTCATATTAGCTGGAGACAATTTTAATTCTTCATCATCTTTTATTAAAAAGTTGACATGCTTAAAACAGCTCTTTAGTGTTTTTTCTGAGATGCAGTTCCAAGATTTTAATATTGCCTTAAATCAAAATTAGACGATTGGCGATTTAGACCCTTATTTAGTGACATAGCTCTGTCATTTGGTGATCTGTTTGCTCTATTTCGACATTATTTAGCAATTTTGTCTTTTATTTGGAGACTTCAATTTAAAAATTGCATTCTATAGTAATTTGATAACATTAACTGACTTGTTGATCACAAAATAAATGATATATTTTCCATCTTTCGTATACTAATGGTAGGGGCTTCGGCAATTCGAAGATAATATCGGAATCATAATATTAACCATGATAACATGAAGCGGAGCCTATTGAAATCTATGAAATAGTAGGAAACTAAGACGTTACTATGTGACCATTTTTCAATTTTAATGAGGATTTTTATCTGTGCTAAGCAGCACACTAGGCTAAAAACAGAACTTCAGGAAAACAGAACTTGATAGTGGGAAAAGGCGCTTCTATTATCTTTGTTATAAATGCCTTTTAGTCTTTTGTCTATAAGAGCACAGCCGGCCCGGAATTTGCTGGAGATAGCTTACAATAATGGCGAAAGTAGCCTCGCAGGAGCAATCTGTATAACGTCACGTTTTATGGCATCATTCAATTCTAACAACTCTCATGGATTTGATGAATACAATTTAGATATCAGGTTAACCCAAAATCAAAAATCCATCAAGAATGAGGTCGGGGGATCGCGGTGGCCACGGAATTGCAAAGTTGTAGGTGAGAACCCTATTTCCAAAGTGCTATTGCAGCACTTGCCAAACACGTGTGGTGACGTTTGGAGGAGCAACATTTTGCATCCATACAACGCCGTTAAAGGCATTTAGCTGTTACAATTCTGGAATTACTCAATTCTGCAACATTGTTTTCCATCATAAGTTTTCGTTTACCGAGAACAGCACGTTTTCATACGTGTTGACCTCTTTGAAGACGTATGCAAAATGCGTCAATACACCTGCTCTCTGTGTTGTCATTTGTCCTTTGCATTTTGCATACATTGCAATTCACGTAATCTTCTTTGCAAATGTTTTATGTCGACACTTTTCGTCATACGTGAATTGCTCGAATGCCATTTATGGTTTTTCGACGCGCTGGGCAATTTGCGCCGGAAAAAAGTGAGTGTTGCCGTTCGAAATTTTTTCACCACAAGTGAAACCGGGACAGCTCTATTGTTTCAAATCATCACTGTCTCGAGCACGTATCTTCAAATGACATGATCTAGAATTTCATTTCGATTGGTTGCGTGGATAGACCGGTAGGGATTCATATATCCGGGAAATTTTTTTTTATGACCACCTTATGTATATGTTGCTCGTAGTCTAACAAAAAACAAATCATTCGAAGGTATAGGGCTCCGTGCGCAGGCACCTTGGTGACTGAACCATTCCAATCCGATGTAAAATACACTGGTGTGCAAAAATTAAGGACGAAGTCGAAAAATTAGCATATCAGCTGAACGAAGAGGCAGAGCGGACAGAAAGACCAATCAGGAAATTAAGTAAGGTGATATACGGTAGCACATGCGCAGATATGCAGGTAGACGTAATGGGGGAGTGTCTGATTAGTATAAAGCATGTTGTCGGTGTAAGATCAGTATTTCTGGCAAAGAGATTGCACGCCGTATAGCAGTTAAAATCACACCGAGTTGCTGCCTCAGCGAGAAATGGCGAATAATCAATCTGTTAGACGACATCTGGATGCTTTTACCAGAGGTCGAATCATTGGGAAGTTGGAGGAAGGCCGCAGTGTGACAAGTGTGGCTGCAGAGTTCGGAATTGCTCACAGCATCGTTTCACGACTTTGGAGACAATTTCAAACTACAGGAACAGCTATCCG
>KK116270.1:67857-91249 GCA_000611955.2 Stegodyphus mimosarum
TATAATGAAATATATTCTGAAATCATTTATATATGCACAATTGACCCATAAAATACGTGAGATCGAACTTTGCAAGCAGATTTTTTTACAGAGGAAAATGTTGTTGATTCTAGTAACCTTAAAAATGTTGGAAGCTAACCAGATAACTTGTGCACTCTAAAACTTTAAAAATATTAAACTTGTCATGAATTCATAAAATAAATAAATATATATATATGCATCTGTTATGTCATTTATTACCATAAAAATATAAATTTATTATGAAAATTTAAAATTTCCCGATATATAGGTGTACAAGCAAGTTCAGAATTACTGAAACTGCTAAAGCAAGAAAAATCAGCGTAATATTCATATATTTGCGAGACCAGTTTCGAAAGTTTAAAATATAGTAACTACTTCTTCAGCTGTAGCAGCGCAAATGACGAAACAGAAGCTTGTGCTGAGGCGATAACAATGAGAGGAAGGAAGTAAAGCTACTGCCACTATTTATTGATACAAAAATTGAAAAAAACTATAAAAATAATTTCTTTAAAATATGGGGATAAAGATGAATTGGAATTGAGATCGTTAGCTAGAATTGAAACATTTTTCATGAACGTGAAACTCCTCTACAAAATTTAACTCGTTAAATGAGATGTTTCTGAATAATTTTTGCTGCAGAAAAATGAAAAATGTGATTTTTTGACCAACAGTTTCGACAATGGGGGTTATGTATTTCTTTCTTTCCTAACGTATGTCTCATGTTCCTTAGCGCGAAATTTGAATTTTATCTTAGTTTGACTAATATAAATTAAACTGTATTGTAAAGGTATTCAATACATGCCACAGGAGTTCAGATGCGGAATGAGACCTTTAAGAACTGCTAATTTTATCCATACAAGAAATACTTTCGGATCGTATTTTTCTCGAACATCTTCAGTTGCCGAATTATATTATCTTTGGGCGTTTCACATTCATAAAAATCTTTCCCTTATAGTTAAGATCTCAATTCGAATCCATCTTTACCCTCAGCTTTTAACAAAATTATTTCAGAGTTCGCCAGTAGCTTTAGCTGCTTCCTGCCATTACTATCGCCTGAGCAGAAGCTTCTCTTTCGCTATTTGCACATCCGCAGTTGAAGAAGAGGGTTCTGTAGTTAAACCCTCGAAATTAGTCCTGCAGTTTATGAATATTGATTCTTGTTGCCTTAGCATGTGTAACATGTATATGAGCCACTTTCCCTTAGAAAGTCCTCCACGAAAGCATTCCTTCCCTTAGGCAGATAGCCCTCGAGCGCTTTGCAGTAGTTAAAGAAACCAAACCAAACCTGTTGCCTTAGCACCTCCAATAATCGTTACTCAGTGTGTTATTTTAACTCAGAAGTTCAGATATTATTTTTTAGCCTTTGGCAGTGACAGAAATGTACACGAAAGTCAAAATAAGTCATATCTGTATAAAACCTATAATGATAAATGTGTTTTTCTCATAGTTTCTGATGTTGGTGATGCTTTGATGCATTGTTAATATCTGCGTAAAATCATTGCGACCCTGATCATCACGTGTTTTTCCAAAACTTTTCACTTCGCTTGAAACAATGCTGTAAATCTCAAATAACATAATAAATTCCATGCTAAATACCTACAGATGTGCTTGCATCGAAGAAAAAAAGGAAATTTGTAAAGAAAAAGTGAAATTGTTTAGTTGCACTTTAGAATTTTTTAAGAGACTATATTTCTAGAAATCTAATGTGGATATGAGCCTACTATATACAATAAAAATTTCATCGTGATTATATTGATTCATCAGGGTTTCACCAGTATTTGCTATTTCAAGCTATAGGCTATCAGAAAATAATTATATTGATTACATTTATTCAGTACACAAATAAATTTTAAAGCGTGTTTTGTGTAACATATACTGTTAATTCATACAAATCAAATGTATTTTTTTCATATGACGATATCCAGTCAAGAATAATAAAAACCACCTAGAATTTGTCTTAACTGTCAGATATACTTTAAAGACGTTGCAAGATGAAAGAATGCAAGCTGTATTCGCCACTGCATTCCTTTCAAGTTTACCAGTGAAAAAAACTGCAAAAGCAAGTACATCAATCTGTTCTGCTCTCAAACAATCCGCATGTGGTATCTGACGACTGTTTGGTGATCAACAGAGTGCGCTTGACGCGTTTAGTCTCTTCTCTCAGCGTTATTGTTTCAAGGGATTCGAACGTTAGCCACGAGAGAGCAACGTACTCTACTTTTGCTATGCTGTAGCAGCGATGTACTGCTCCGAGATAAATATTTTACTTTGAATGTTAGTTTTTATAAATGTTTTGTTTCGTCGTCTTTAATGGTGCCTTGTTGAACCACGAAGCCATTACACCGTATCAGTCCGTTCTGCAATAAAAACTTTCAAGTACTTTCCAGTTCAACAGCCCACAAGAATTGTAAAGTACGTATTAGTTTTGGTTTCAACAATTTTAAAGTTGGCAACTTGATGTTAACGATTGAAAAAGCGGAGGAATCCTGCAGAAAGTCGCACATGAGGAATTACAAGGCTTGCTGGACCAAAATTCTTCCCAATCGTAAAAAGAATTCCTTTAACAGCTAAAAGTGACTCAATTATTTATTCTCAAAGAAAAAGATCCAGAAGCAACGAAGATGGATGCCACTTGAACTGAGCTAGAGGTACAAGGGGAACATGTCATGAATTGTTTAAATCTCTCATACAAAAGACACAGAAAGTATTTCCTGGGAAAACTGTGTCTCGCGATAAAAAGTGGGTATGTTACGACAATCCTAATTATATAAAATACAGGTTAGATGTGAGGACAAGCCTCACATGTGATTAAAGTCACACCACGAGGGGAGAAATCCAGTCTGGCTAGAGATGCGAGAAGAGGAGGTCGACGTCGTTCCTCATCTTTGGATTGTCGTGACATAAATGAGGTTCATCTTGCTCGTGACGTCTTCGAACGAAAGAAAAGGAGAATAAATTTTTTTGAGAGATGATATTAAACTAATTAAGTAAATTAAGACATGGCATTGTCATTGCAAATATTTGCGCTACGGCTTACTACTGCTTTATCAGAGTTTTAATGTTCTATGAACCCTTACCCCTTAATCAATTTTACCCCAGTTTCACAGATCAAATGGCTAAAAATTTCTTCTCTTCCATCTTTTTCTGAAGACATTTCCTCCACTGCATTTTCGAGTATCATTTGTTGCCGGCTTACTTGTTATAATCTCGAGATACGTTCGTCATCCAAGACATGTCATCCAAAATTCTGCCATGAATAGATTTGTTCGTGATTCAAAGCTGTAATGCATTTCGATTTGCAATTTTTATAGGAACCCTGCCCAAATCCAGTAAGAATCACACGCAATATCTGGCACGCATATATACATATATTTTTGAAGAACTGAGCTGAAAATGAAATCAGATTTAAGAACTTACCCATGCAGGTTGGGGTAATTCCATCCCAGTAACCACTTTCCAAACATGTTCTTTTACCGCTTCCTATAAGAATGTAACCAGGAAGGCAGACATACTGAATTGTAGCTCCCACTTCTCTTTCGTCTCCATAAACCTCACTGCCATGTACTGGAGGTGGATCATCGCACTGACCCTCTGCAATAACGAAAGCATGATTAAGTAACAAATACAGCCGAACTAATAATTGTAGAAACCAGGGGAAAAAATGAATCGAAAATTCGATTTGTTGAGAGAAGTTAACATTGCTTACGAATTCTATGTTTCAGTATTCAATCAGACGTACTAAAATTCTTCGCAGAAGTAATTATTCAATTAGCATTAGACTATTTTAACTAACTATACATTTTAAGGTGTGTCAATCTTTCCCCGATCTCTCTACAGTCTCATTATTAATTACTTTGAAATAGGTACTTAGAGGCCATTGCCAACCCTAACCAATTGCGATCGTAACTTGTGTCGTTATCGCCACAGAACATTTGTTTTCTCCACATCATTTAGGGCCGTAGTTCAAATCACCCTTCATTCGCGGGCTTTTCATAAAGGAAACACGCTGAACAGAAATGAAGTGTGTATGTGGTGAGGAAAAAGCTATTCGACCTTTTCTCCAGAGCTGCTGTTACCAGGTTGCGAATGAAATCGAGCGGTGGAAATGGAAATTCTTTTTTTAAACTAATAGGTTATAGTGCTCTCCTTCATGTGAAAATTAAAATGATGAACAAAATGAAAATAAGGTCCAGCATACATATGGAAGGTAGCACAAATAGGTGTTAAATATGAAATCATTAATGACACTCGTGCGCATCCTGAAATACACTGGTGAAATAAATTAAGAGAATTTTCATATTTGATCTACGATCTCTAGAACTACTGGACAGATTTTAATAAAATTTGTTGTGAACATAGATTGATATAATACGAACAAAATAAACATTCCACAGTTATAATAGACACACATGTTCGTGTGTAACACTCATGGGAGTCTGAAGGTCTGAAACAGCGGTTGCAAAAGACACAAAAGAAATGGGTTAATAGGGGGTATGGTCCCCTGTTACAGCCATACAGGCCTCGCAGCGTGATGTCATACTGGAAATAAACCAGTTTATCAATGCCTATGGCAATTAGTCTCACTCATGCAGCAACGCTGTTTTCAGTTCCTGGATGGTTCTCGGAGGGGTTTGCGAGTTGCATTTGCTCTCTCCAGAGCGTCCCAGGCATATTCTATAGGGTTGAGGTCTAGAGACCTGGCTGGGAAATAAATCCGGTGAATATTCTCACTCTCGAGAAATTCGTCGAAGAAGAGCTTTATGTGGCCTCGCGTTATCGTCCTGTAAGATGAACTTGGGCCCACTTCAGCCCGGAAAAGCCGAACATAGGGCTCCAAGACCTCGTGTGCGGCCATCCAACATGATTCCTGCCCAGACCATTACACAGCCACCTCCATAATTGTTGTCTTCGCGGTCATTGGAGGATAAGTATCGGGTCCCTGGCTCTCTCCATATGAAAGTACGACGAGAATCGGTGTTTGAGCTAAAACGGGACTCATCGGTGAACAGAACGGTCGCCCATTGCTCCGTACTCCAATCACTATGCTGCCTGCACCATGCTAATCGGACTCTCCTGTCCGTAAACGTGAGCGGAACGCAAACAGCCGGTCTTCTGGCACACAAACCTCTCTCATTCAGGCTTTTGGAAACAGTCACCCTTCTTAGACGGTTCCTGTGGCAGCATATAGGTCCCGAGAGATCTGAGAAGCTGTAGCCGCTCTGTTACGCCTCGCTAAAATGCACAAATAGCGATCGTGGCTCTCGGACTACCTTGCCCAGGCTTTTTCTCGATTGATCCAGTATCCTGGAATGTTCCCCACACCTCCTCTGGAGAATCCCTTCCGAATAAATAGGAACTTGGAAACTACATAAAGCATTTAGATCCTGAAAAGGCCCCAGGGCCCCATGGCATCGACAGCTCTATCATACAGATGATAAATAAAATAGCGCCTGGCCTTATTACAACTTTTGTCCAAGCCTGTTGGAGAGTTAGACACTTCCCACTCGGTACTAAAACGGCAGAAATTGTATTGTTTCACAAGAAAGATAAGAATCCAGAGCTACCTACATCCTATAGACCAATCTGTTTGCTTCCAGCTTTGGGAAAATTGTTGGAAAGAGTAGTACTGGGAAGACTCCAGTTCTTTCTATCAAGTTCCAATAAGCTGAATCCTGCACAATTTGGCTACCTCAGAGGGAAATCCACCGATCATGCCATCTCTTGGCTAATCTCAGTGGTTGGATCCAACAGGGCCAACAATCTTCATTCGCTGATCATTAGCTTCGTTATCCAAGGCGCCTTCGACTCTCTGTGGTGGCCAGATGTCATAGACACTCTGGTCACCATGGGCTGTCCGGGCACTTTGACTGATATAATTCGGAGCTACCTACAAAAACGCACAGTCCAAGTCCCCCTAGACTCTGGAGTCATTACAAAGAAGCTTTCTAAAGGATGTCAGCAAGGTTCATGTTTAGGACTTATCGTTTGGACTGTAGTTGCAAATACAATACTCAAAGAACTTAACGGAGCACAAAGCTGCAACGTCATAGCTTACGCGGACGATTTTCTGCTTGTTGTAAAGGAAACGTCGAAACTGGAGTCAACTGCCCAGTATTTCATCGATTTATTCAGTAACTGGACGAGGAATAATAAAATCGAAATTTCAGCTTCCAAAACGCAGGCCATGGTTATTGATGCGGCAAGACCTCTCAAATAGAAACCTGTAATTAAATTACAGGGGACCTCGATCAAAATAGTCAACCATATGAGGTATTTAGGCCTCGTAATTGATTCACGGCTCTCTTGGATACCCCATCTAAAATATATCAAAAACAAAATAGGATCCCTGAATAACAACATGAAGAAAATGGTTGCAACAAAATGGGGAGTCTCCCCGAAATTGATCAAAGTGTGGTACACTACAGTAACAGTGCGGACTGCTCTCTATGGCTCAAGTATTTGGGCTTCTTCGCGCACTCAGCATGAACGAAGAGTACTTGTATCAATTCAACGACCTCATCTGCTGCTAATTAGCAAGGGATACCGTACCACACCCACCACAGCTCTGCAAGGGCTCACTGGCATTCTGCCTCTTGACTTGGTCGCAGAGCGGGAGTGTACATTCACTTGGGTTTTGTGTCTAGGACAAGATAAGACTCTATGGAGCAAAACATATTTGCATACTAATTATGAAGGGAAAACACACTAGTATCTTTGCCACTCTTCAAGTAATAATCTTGAGGATAATATTAGCACAAAATTTTCAACAGCATCTAATTATGGAATCACGATATATACTGACGGTTCCAGGACGGAAACCGGAACTGGAAGTTGCCTGTGTGCTATGAAAAATGACGTCCCCATACACAAATGGCGTCGATGGCTGCATCAAAACAATTCAGTCTTCCAAGCAGAAAAAAGCCACCTTAAAAAAGGCGATTAACATCTCCAGCCGCTTTAATGCACCTGTACAAATTTTGAGAGACTCAAGTCTGGAAGCCATTGGCGGTACCAGGTGCAGGAACCTACTCGTTTTTACAATACAAAAACAACTGCTTCAAATTTCGCCAGGCTTAAGGCCCCAGTTGCGTTGGGTTTCAGCTCACGCTGGCATCATCGGTAATGAAATTGCAGAAGAACTTGCTAAGGAAGCAGCAATGAGTATTAACCTACTAGAACATCCACAATTGTTCCCAAATTCCTATCTCAAGAACACATATGCACAGCTAATTTCCAAATGGCAAACCAGATGGAATGAATCAACCACCGGAAGACGTACTCTTCGTTTCCTACCGCACTTTTCCATAGATGTATCTTCGTTTTCACCAGCACTAACTACCTTCCTCACTGGCCACGGCCCATTCCCTACGTATCTGTACCGTTTTGGAATCGCTGAAAGCGATACATGCGAGTGTGGACAGCAAGGCAATCCTGACTACTAGGCATTCTCTTGCTAGTTTACAAAGAGATACCAACTGTCCAACCCTTCAGAATCATACTGGAAAGAGGAATTCCACTTAATGAGGCATAAAGGTGCACGCAGTAAATTAATCAATGTATTTCAATACTGCAGCGCACACTACTGTTAATATACACTTGCATGATAGTAGATACGGAATATTTCATTCAGTTTTCATCTTGCAATCGTTGTATCTTACTATTGTAAAATTATTATTGTATTTTTGTAATTTTTTTTCATTATACCGTGTTCAGTAGTATTCGTAATGCTGATTACATATAACCATCAGTACTTATAATCTGCTTATGTACGGTTTTTATACTAGGCATACCGAATGTGTATATTGTTATACTACATATTGTTCATACACTATACAATTATGTTCATACATGTCTGTATTTAGATACTTAAGTTTATACTTTAGCTTAAGTCTTATATTTTCTGTTATAACCTAAAATATTACTGAGGCTACTCACACTCTGTTAATAACTGTGGCAGGTATCTCTATGGGAAGGCCATTGATAATATGCATAATCTATGTGCAGTACCACGTTATGTGATAGCTGTACATAATAGCATAACGGTTAGTTCATTGTGCATTATTTTCAGGAATAATTCCACGGAAATATCCACAAAGGCACGATGGTATTTACCTAGTATATTGGACTCTCCACTTCTACTTTTACTATAACTATGAACTCATTTAGTGATTCACACACGAAGTCATATTATTGTCTAAAGTAATCCCCCCCAAGAATAATCGTAGCATTGCTATGCAAGGTGACTAAGCAACAATAACATACCCTGATTATAAAACTTTTCAGTGACAATGAATAAATTTACATCTGTTGGTCCTACCCCGCGATTCATCCACCGAACAGGCATCATTCCGCATGGATTACTAGGACGGAAGCCTGCTCCGTGGCGTACAGTATCCTGGAACTGTTTCCATAGGTTACACACGACGCAAAATTAACTTCTCTGCCTATCTGGACTTGCGATTGGCATGCCTCTAGCCTCCCCACAATTCGCCACCACATTCCATGATCTAAACGTTAGTGGTTACTCATTTTTACTGCTCCGATGTGAATTTAACAAATGGTGCAAATAACATAAAGAAATTCGCCGAGGTGTGCTAGCGAACACAATTCGTCTTATCCTCCACGCGCTTATAAAGCCTGTTTTTCTGCTGGTTCCGCCTACACACACGTGTACGCTTACGTATTTGCCGTACGCGATTTTCATTTTTATCTAGAAGCAGCTGTTTTTCCTTCAGTTTAGTTCTTTTCATGCAATTCGATAAAATATGCAAACTCTCTTAATTTATTTCACCACTGTAAAAGTCAATTGCAGAATATGAATAAATTAATTCAGTAAAATAAGATATTAAGAGAAAAAAATTCACCTTAAAATAGTCCATAAAGTGATAGAAATAATAATTTTATATTTAAAAATCTTCGGATTGGATTATTACAATTAGAATATATCAAAGTATATGACGGATGTCTGTCTGAAAAAAATCTGCGGAGAATGTTTGCGCAGTAGTTTTGTTTAAAATGTTAAAAAAGAAAAGTATTCTCCCACCACGTTGGAAGTTACGGATATTGTTCGGAGAACAGCCTCGGTTGCGCCAACTCGGCTTCTTTAAGGGTATGGGCGACATTTCATCATGCCAACGGAAGTAAATACTACAGATAATCAAATACTACAGAATAAATGCTAAAATAATAAATACTACAGTAATAAATGCTAATAATAAATACTACAGATAATAAGTAATACTACAGATAATCCCTTAGCAAGGAAAAAGTATTACGACTATCTACCTAGAGAAAGTACATCATCAAACCATTCCTGCCATACCACAATAAGCTGTTTCTCTCTTTAATTATTATATTACAATAATAAATACTAATAATAAATACACACAGATAATAAGAAATACTACAGATAATCCCTTAGCAAGGGAAAGGTATTACGGCTGTCTGCCTAGAGGAAGTACGTCATCGAATGACAACCATTACCTACCATACCACAATAAGCTGTTTCTCCCTTTTTGGCGTCAAGGCTGTTCTCCGAACAATATCCGAAGTTACATGTGAGGTTACTATACTAAAACGTTTGCTCATCGCGCCCAAAGTCAACCAGCTTGTGACGTCAACGTTCTTAACTCAAAAAGCCCCGTATCCCATTAGAGCGGTACGAATGCGTTTGCGTATAAAGTTCTGCATTCAGTGAATGAATTGGAGTAGATTCTGAAATGAGGTAATTTCACTGTGTCAAGCGTTGAAAAGAGAAAGGCTTGGATTTAAAAGAGCATAACCTTGTCTGTCTGCTGACCTTGGATTTAACATGGGGAGGAACACACACCACACTTGCATCAGCGCTCCTGGCATTCCCAGAAGCATTATAACAGAATGCCTCTTTCTATGTCACCTTGTTGTTTTGGATAGTTTGAATTGATAACATTGATCCCGTACTGATAAAGAAGAACAACAGGAAAGGGCGAGAAATCTGGCAGATAATGAGGATGAACATGACAAGACTCTGTCAAAATATTGTAAGCTAAATATTATTAAAAAATGTTCAAAATGCGACATAAGTGAAAGACGCTGTAATTCCTTTTGGACTACAACACAGAAGAGATCGATGTTATTATACTACAACCCCCTGGGGTGCAATACTGGCTTGATTAATATCATGACAGCGTACTTTGGAGGAAAACAAATTTGATCTTGGCGGTTCCAGAACCCTGAGGGAAGGCCGTTTGTATGACTGGACCAAGGGACTATAGGCCACCGTGCTAGTGGTATCGGTAGCAGGCGTGGCTTTGCCTCTTGACCAGATTACCGTGTCAAGTCATGGTATTGGTACCCGTGCGCTGCCACAGACAGTCCGAGGTCATCACAGGTATTCCATGTCAAACCTTCAGCCGGTGGACTGCCCGCGTAGTACTGGCGGGGGCGCTCCAACGACCGGTAAACTTCCAGGCTTATAATGCCGGACGGCAATGTTGGTCTCAGTTCGCCGGGAGTAGTGAATCTGGTTGACCTGTTCAGCCATGAGTGAGAGAGTTGAATTTTAATCCGTCGCCCGTAAGTGTGGGACGAGTCGGCGGTGTAGCTGAGTTGCCTTTATGCTCTCGATGGAGCTGTTTTTTCTGATGACACCACCTCCCGCCTAATACGGAGGCAATAAGGGTTTCATTGTGCGTTCTTCCTGAGAATGCGGAGCCGTAAATACAATTGCTAGCTACTGTACTACAAGGTTTGCTCTTCTCGACCAAGGTCCACCAGCGTAGTGACGTCAAAAACCTTGAATAGTAAAAAATTCTGTCTTTTTTTTTTACTCAGTACTGTGAGTAAAGGGACATTACTGAGCAGATAGGTAAGATATGTCACCGTCTCGAGCGTCGGAAAGAGACAGATCTTGAATGAGCATAACTTTGTCTGTCTATTGACCTTGGTCAGGATGATGTCACTTCATAAATTTCTTTTATAGACACTACGCAAGGGCCTTTTAAAAATTAGTTTCAGTTATTGTAAATTTCATGCTCGTAACATGACTTTTCCGCTACTTTTTGAACATCATAAAGTCCAAACAATACGTTCATTACAAAATATGTCAGAGGGAAACAACAGAAGAGAGATTAACAGTTTTTTCCACATCCCCATCCAAAAAAAAAAGTTACATTTTAGCAGATAAGCTTAAAATTTTTAAATAAGCAAAAATATCTAAAAATGCAACTTTTTGCTGCTAATCATTAAAGTGCTTATGTTCCTTACAGAGGAGCGGTTTGCAATCTCTTATCTAAAGACTTCAAAAGTTTCTGTAAAATATTGCATAAATCGCAAACCCGATATAGCCTATAAAGTCTGTTAAGGTTGCCCAGGAATTACTCCAATAGAAAAATTATGCAGTATTTTGAAATACCGCATAGCCTTTTTCTGTTTCACTTATTTATTATTTAATTATTTTTTATTATTATTTTAGTTAGTGTTGTTGTTGTTTTTTATTATTTAGAAAGTTAACTTTCATCTGCCTTTCATTCAGCCTTAGGTTCAGTTACAGTTCGAATCAAAATTTAACGATATAAAATTAACGCTGGAATCAAAATTTAATTTACCTAATTAAATTTAGACATCGTAACAATTAGAGGTAAAAATTAGTAAACAATTAGAGGTAACAATTAGAGACATCGTTTTGGAAGACTGCTATAAAAGAAACTACCACATTATACTCCTTTTTTCAAAATAAGAGTACCTTGGACCAGCGGCCTACAGGCGTAGTCTGATCGCCACGGGTAACTTGCATAAAGCTCCAGCACCTTTATTTAAGTTGACCGTTGTTTGTCGACGTACAAGGATACCCCGGCATTAAGACACAAAAGTGTCGCGATATAAATGAATAGCTGTCGACTTCAATGAAGGTGCCGACACTCTTAAGAATTTTAGTTTGCAACATGAAGAACATGTCCTTCGTCAAAATTCCGAGACATTCCTGTGAAGATGTAAGTGAACATTCGTCGACCTGAATGAAGGTGCCGGTATTTTTGGCAAGTTAATTGAGACATAAAGTGGCTGGCACGCGTATGAAGTTATATATAACTTGGACAAAGGAACTTCTATCAAAATTTCGTACTTTATGAGAGTTATTATTGCAAAACCCTGCATCATAAAGGGTAGTGATACCTTTATACAAATGAGCAACCTGTTTGCCAAGGATGCCCAATATAACAAGTTCTCGTTGTCTTATAAAGTCCGCACAATTTTCAAATTTCGTTTATAACCTTGAAGAAAGCAACTTTCGTCAAGGTGCTGGTACCTTTATATCAGAGTGACTTTGATTTAGGTGAAATCCCCTCATAAAAGCGCAGCCAGAATTTGAAGTGCAACTTAAAATTTGAAGAAAAGTTCTTTCATCGAGATGCCGCTATCTCTATATTAGAGCATTTTTATGTGAGTTTATGCTTTGGTGAACAATCTCTGACTTTTACAAAGTTTTGGTTTTGGCTTAGTTTGTTATGGCAAAGCACACTAGGGCTATCTGCCTAAGAGATGGGATGCCTTCGTGGAGAACTTTCTAAGGGAAACTGGCTCATATACACGTTACACATGACGAAAACCACGAAAACGCCCATGCAGTCGGCCCGATCACCTCGAGTAGAACCCAGGTCTTAACTACCAGTGTTCAGCGGTTTTACCGCTCAGTCGCTGGTGGGCTTCTTTTACAAAGGTGCCGGTATTTTTATGACAGGCCATCGTTATGAAATCATCAGAGTGGCGGGACATGAAAATTTACCGCTTTTTGCTTTGTGCTATGCAGTAAAAATTAGATTCAATACTTGATTTGGGGACACTGTCACGACGTCGGAGTTAAGATGCTGACATCAATACGTTTACCATTATTTAAAGCATTAATATCAGGTGGCAATGAGGAACTATAACCATCGGCGCCTTATTTTGGACAGCACAAACAAGTGTCAGCAGTTGCTTCTGGGAATGAATGCTGCAAGCCGAAAATTTCCACAAAGATAAATGGTCGAATTTATTAAAATATCTTTCGAATTATTTGTCTACAACATTGTTTCAAATACTAAGCGTCTTGGGACTAAGATACAAAGTTAATCGCGTATAAAATTTTACTGCAAACAAGTTAATCGGAATGTAGGGATTTATATTTATTTTAAATAACCAGTTAATTTTAATTTTAAGTTACTTTGCTATAAGCCTTCATTCCCCTAATTGTCAGTGCCAGAATATTTAAATTTGGTAGCGCGCGTAAGAAATGCTAATTCTACCAGTGGAAGAATAAGTTAAATATCGACGTTCCAGTAGAGAAAGAGGGAGTCCGGGAAATTGCCGTGCGTGCTTATACCCAAACTTCTGTTTAGCAGTTACTGCTGGTTTGGTGTGGCTTAATGCCACTAGACCTGGTGCCACTAGACTGCCACTAGACTCATCTACATGCTGTAGGCTACAGGATTATATGACCCCTGTAGGGTAGTTCTATTATTTGTAAATATCTCTTATTTTAAGTTTGATTATGCTGTTTCAGTTACCGCCCAAGTTGAGGCGTAGTATGTTAGCGTCAAGTTGACGCATTGTAAATAAGTTAAAGAGTTTAATAAAGGGCAGTTTTAACCCTTCCTCAGTGCAATCACTATTTCTCAAGATTCTACACAACGGAAGGACAGTGGAGCTTTACAAGATAATACGTTGAATGATAATGTACATAATCAATAATTATTTTGTGAACTGCATTTTTAAGTTGCATTTATTATTGTTATTATTATTATCGTTATTGTTGTTAGCTATTTACTACTTTAGTTAATAAGTTTAATTAATAAATGAAGTACTATATTATGAATTTTAATCTATAGTACTCTAAATTATATTCTAAATATCTTCAGTACCCTTCTTTCGGTGAGAGACCATAATTATCCCCCGACCTTAACTGCTATCAAATTTGTGAGGTATCCTCAGCTGCACTTCGAAAGAAACATTTCCGGAAGTTTTAGCTTGCAGATATCTGATTGACTGAGTGACGCGAAAACCATTTCTTTGAATGTACATGGCCTACGCGAGACAGATCTGTAAGAGAAACGTTATTTCCAGCATCGTAAAATGTCCAGAGTACGTAGACGCAACATATCGTCGAGGGCAACTGTTTCGTCTAGAAACATTTCATTCAAACTAGTGCTGCGCGAAACGCATTTCTCGGAAAATTTTCTTATAGCATTGCGTTGCTCTATATATGATAACTCTTATTAAGATTAGCCATGTTTAGTATTGTCATAGCCTAGCATGAGAAAAGTTAAAGACAAATTTTGAAACTTACCTTTTCTTGAGCATTTAGGTTCAGCCACGGATGACCACTTTCCTCTCCAACAACGCACAACTGGAGGTGAAGACAGGAAATAGCCACGGTTGCAGCGAAATTGAAACTTGTCTTTTTCTACAGCTATGATTTGACCATTTTCTAGTGTAGTGTGAGGGAAAGGAGGACAAGAAGCTTCTGCAAAAACACGTATTCACTGTATTAGGAATAGTGAACAAATTTCAAACTGAAAGAATTTAGGTTAAAAATTTAGGAATGCAACATACATTACTAATGCAAAATCATTGATGTCATCACTATCAGTTTCTTACCGAATTGTGATGCTCTTAAATATGATAACTTGTCGATTAAAAGTCATCATGAGAACTCGAACTATCATTTTCTAGAGTCATTAAGCGTCATTGATAAAAAAATCTAAAAAATTCACCTACATCCAATCCTGAAACAATCCGAAATCTTCTGTTTGGTAACTGGTTATGTGGTTCATTGCACGAGAAAGCCTAATTACCATCTATACCAGGGTTTCCCAATGATTGACTCCTTGAGGGTTGGAGGAAATTTGAAGGGGTCAATGATGAACAAGGGGTCAAGTGGGGGTCAATAACCGAATATGCTCCGGCAATGAACGATATAATCAGGATCCAATTGATTGCAGAAAAATGCATTAATAAAACTGAAAATTAATTGTTTATTGATGTAAAGCTACATCATGTAGTCAGGAAATGATACAAAATAAATATAAGAATGAATTCTTATCTTTATTTACGATATTTATTATATTTTAAAAATTAATAATATTTTCGCCAAATAAAAGGGGTTACCTAACTAACGTTATTGACTACTCCCTCTTCTTATTTAATGGGCTTTAGCTAAATCAATAATTTATTACGGAAAACAAGAACCAGGTTGAATATTTTTGAGCAAGTTGATTTTAGAATTAATTTAAGTAATTTTAAGTTAAATATTAAGGAAAATTACATCAAAGCAACAAGCACGTTCACCAGATTCGTTAAAATCGAACGACAGCGCAATTCAAATCTGTCATTTTATTTCTGAAAACTTTTTTATATTCTAGAAGTAAAAATAATAAGAAAAAATAATAAAACATAAATCTAATGAACCACTTCTTTAAAAGCTTTTTTTTCATATTCTTAGTCCAATTGTTATCATTAAGTAATTTGCGTGCAATTTATTTATATTACGATTATGTTGTATGCTGTATATTTTTGAGAAAAATGTAAGAGGGTCGATGTAGAAAACTATTCTTGTAAAAGGGGTCGATGCAATAAAAAGATTGAAAATCTCTGATCTAGAATCTTCAAAGGAAGGGCCTAAGACCTCAGCTTTTAGTGCTATCACCAACTTCATGACCTTGTTGAAGGCCCGGAAAATACGTTGCGCATGCATCCTTAGACTTAATCTGGCTGGTTCACAAACACATATGATGGAATTCTAATTTTTTTTCAATCATTCCTTAGTGAATTGCACTGTTGGCCATTAAGACTGCAACTCTATGTTGTAAACAGCTGAGCGGCTTATAGTGCTTCCATTTATAAAATTTTACTTTAAGCTGAAATATAAGTGCACGACCACCAGTTTGGGAAACGAAGGCCGCATAAGAATTTTTATGGACACGGTGTATAATATAATTATTTTCGAGTAAAAGAAGAGATTTTCTTAAGTATCTAAAACATCTACTATTTTACTACTACAATTTATATTTTTTTATGTTTTTTACAAAATTTGAGAGTCAGTCTATCAAATGGTTTCATAAATCGTTTTAATAATGTTGACTATTTTTCAAAACGTTTAAATTACACATTCATAGAAGAATAGTATACAGATCGTTTTAATAACTCTGACTACTTTGTCAAAATGCGTATGCTTTCGTTGCAAATTTATGATACAAAAATGAGAAAAATAACTAATAAAAATTCATTGTTGTTGTCTTGTCCCTCTATTTCATGGAAGAATAGTTGCCAAAGTCTCAGTGGACTTCTACTTCCACCCCATTTTGGGAGACAGCACTCCCGAGGGAGGGGCCGATGGCTTTTCACACCCCTCTTCCCTACGAATAAACCACACGAGAGGATTTTCGGCTTGCCATATATTTAGAGTGCCCCTATGCTGCAAAGACACTATACATTTACGAATATCATGCCTTCTACGGGATTCGAAACCGGGCCTTTCAATACCGCAGTAGGCTTCTCTAACCACTATACCGTCTGAACGGCCAGCTTATTGATTTAAATTAGTAATTACGTATCTCAGTAGTGTTGAAAGTTTTATATCAAATGCTACATACTAAACACAAGATAATAAAAGAATGGTATATTTAAGTCGAATAGAAGAAACAGCGGACAGAAAATAGTCTAAAGCTTATCTTTCTAATAAATGTTATGTAGTATAATGAATATACACATTCATTAGAATAGAGGTAGGAGGAGAACTAGAGGGTACTAGAGACTAGAGGGGAAATCCCATAGATGAAAATTCCTCTGGTTTCCCCCAGAACAAGTTCATAATTTCAGGGGGAGTTGCAGTCCGTTTTATTTAGCTGTTAAGTACCTGGTTTTACTTTATGAATATAAAAAATTACTTTTAATTCTAGTTCTGGCATTTATTAACATTTTCTATTCTTTTATTTGTTTAATTTATAAAACACGTTAAAAATAATTTAAATCTAAATAAATATATGTAATAATTTTGTAGAGAGACTTGAGCATTAGAAGAAAGATGTTATCTTTGTAATTGTTTGAAAGGTCCCCCATCCTACAAAAGGGCTATTAACAGTGTCCCCCCTCTTATTACAATGGACTGGTCCCGGGAAATTCAATTGCGCACTCTGTGGAAGGTCCCCCATCCTACAAAAGGGCTAATAAACACACAAATTATTATAGTGGCAAGGCGTTAATAAATGCCAGAACTAGAATTAAAAGTAATGTCTGCGTCTAACCCTGAGCACTATACAGGGGACAGTCCGACTTTATGCTCAGTGTGGACATCAAGCGTTAACATGTTCACAAATCATTTTGGGTGCGATAAGCACCCTCGACACTTTTATAAAACAGATCACATCAGTAGACAATGGCTGAAGCAGGAAAAACAGCAACGCGCGTTTGCACAGAGAGAGGAAGACAGGAGAAAGTAAATGCACATTTCAGCAAACCATATATTTATAAAGTTAAGTCCTTTGTTTAGATTTTAAAGGTGATTGCCCGAGAGCTAACCGCATTGCAAGATTAATGATAACATAATGCAGACTAATTTTCAAGTGACGCAGTTTAGATTCCAGGAGGGTCACGAAGCCAAATTAAAATGAGGAGTTAAAAGGTCTATTGCTAAATTAAAGTTAATAATTTTCATTCATATTTTATATCTTACACATATATATGTATTTCGCGAGTTTTGGGAAAGGAATGGGGAATGATCTAGCAGGGGTGAAAAGTGCAAAACAGGTTGAAAACCACTGCCATAGATCTTGTCAAATGTCAAAATGATCCGTCTATCATTGCGTCGTAGATCATTTTAATAATTTTAATTACTGTCGAAATATTTTATATTACACATATACTGCAAAGAAGTATACGGATCATTTTAATATCGTTGATTGCTTTCCAAAATCCTTCATATTCGACATATAATGTATTACAAAGCAATTATATTATTACAAATCTATCTATAAAGAAGAAAGTCTGTACGTTTAGTTGTTCTCTAATAACTCAGTCACTACTATAGCTATCGTCAACAATTCTTTCTGAGTCCTGGAAAAGGTCGACGTCCACTTTTTTCAAAAAAAAATGTAGCTAAAATCAGAGATATTAATTAAAAACTCGGAAACATGATAATTTTCGCCCTCATTTTCTCGAGTGGCAACAGTCTCGCAAGCTGAAAGTGAAAATATGCTTTCTTTCGAAAGTTGTTGCCACTGCTCGCTTTCAAATCCTAGAGCTTGTTAATAATTTTCAAGTTTTACGCTGAAATAAAAATAGCATTGCCAAACATTAAATACATTATTCCCGATTCCAAAAATTCGTGGGATGCCATTTCGGCTATTTCCATCTTCGTACGACTTTAATCAGCCGAAATATTAATTAAAAACTCTGAAAGCACTAATTTTCGCACTCATTTTTCCGAGTGGCAACAGTGTCGCGCGTTGAAGATAAAAATGCTTTATTTCGAAAAGTGTTGCTACTGCTCGCTTTCAAATCGTAGAATTTGTTAATAAAAAAATTTGTAAATTTTACAAAATCTATATATATATATAAAGAAGAATGTCTGTGTGTTTGTTTGTTAGCGTTATTGATGTGTAATTAATTGTGATTAATTTTTTGCCACATTTAATCGACTAAAATTGAATATAGGTGAAATATTGGATGGAACTGGAGCTTTTACGACCATTTGATTAGAAAGACGAAAAGCATTAAAAACTGCATGCCATTGTTGCTGATATAATGAGAGAGAATTAGCTTATTTTCTATCGAAATTTTTTATGTGGGTTCCATATCGCATCAGAATGAAAAATGTATGACGTATGTAAATCGTATTTTTTGCATCGTTACTAGAGAAGGATTACAGCGGTATCGTTCTCTCTGTTGTTAGATCCATTACTCTCAATCTAACTTAAATGGCGTCGGGTACTTCCGCTAGTTATAATATAAAAATGAGCGTAGTGACTAATAAAAATTATTCATGGGAATCGGTAATTATGCATCCCAGTAAGAATCAAACATTTATATCACATACTGCGTATTAAACACAAGACATAAACGAAAAGTATATTCAAATCGAAGAAGCATTAAGTTTTTAAGCCAAAATAAAAGAAACAAGAGACAAGAATAAGGATACATTCTATTCACTTACTTTTTTTCTTTTTGCAAAGCGTGAGATGTGTTAGCATCACCATAATTCCTACCCATAAAAACAATTTTGCAGCTGTCATGTTCATTGATGTTATTAGCTTGGAGTTATGCGTCAAGTGAAATTGCATTTTAGTTTCGAAAGTTCAGGAGACTTCCGTTTCCGTCTTTAAACTCTTTCACGGGAAGGAAGTACGACGTAAAATTGCCTACACTTAAAACATCTAATCATTGAAAAGAAAAAAACTTGTTAGCTATTAAAAGCAGTAAAGCAGTAATCGATAAATTCAACGTATCAGCAACCAACCCACTTTCACTTTTACGCTTTAGTGTATTGCCAAATTAACTGGCACTTTCATTTCTATAGCAGTTAAAACAGAAATATGTGATTTAGAGAATGTGGAAGGTATGTTTGTTAGTGTGTCAGGACTGAGTGTTCTGTGCATGTTCTTTGCAAACATCTTGAAGTAACTTCTTAATGTCCTAAAGTCCTGATCTGGAACAGGGAGCTGAAATCAGCTATGTTCTGGTAGCTGATTCAGCTAGATACTATGATATACGTGGTATAATAACTGCACTTGGAAGGGATTTAAAATCCTCTTTTATTAAATCAATATTATTTACAAATTTACCAACTCGGGAGGGATACAGAAAGTAAAAGACCACACTTGGGCCTAAATTAACAATCAGATAAATTTATACTAAAACTAAATATAAATTTAATTAAACTTTGCTCACAGAGCTAATCGCGGAGTTGGCCTCTAACTAAATGGTGCGTAGCAAGAATTACTAATTCTAGCGCACTTGGATTTATTTCAGTAAGCAATCACGTAGTAAGCACTATGGCTTATAATTTTAGCTGCTAGCTGGTCAGGCGAACGTTGAACAGAATGACTGTGATCTGAGACTAAAAGCTCTCTCACACTAAGAGGTTTCTACCTCTGGTTTAAATACACCGTTAAAAATTTGGTTCAAAGTTTCACCAAACTATGGTGCTGAAAAAGTTGCAACCAAAAGATGGTAAAACACTGAACCATTATTTGGTGCTTTGGCTGAACCTTGATTTGGTAATAGGTTTATAAGGTATTTCTCCCGCCTTCTTCGCATGCCTTCGTGGTGTAGTGGTCTGCATGCTCGACGCGTAACCGAGAGGTCCGTGGTTCGATTCCCGGCGAAGGCGTTGCTCATTTTTCATCTCTTCTGCTTGTAATTAACCTAATGTCTCTACAGTGGCGCCCGAACTAAAAGGGTTGTGGATGATGACTCTCCACACCCAGGATTTGGCGACTAGGTCCCCTAAAACCCTAGTCACCCTTTAAAAAAAAAGGGGAGTATATAAGGTATATCTCCCACATTCTTAGCGTGCCTTCGTGGTGTAATGATCAGCACACTGAGCCGGTATTTCAGAGGTCCGTGGTTCGATTCCCGGCGAAGGAATTGCATATTTTTCATGTCTCCTGCTTCGTATTAACCTAATGTCTCTACAGGTTGAACCATTATTTGGTGCTTTGGCTGAACCATTATTTGGCAATAGGTTGAACTATTATTTGGTAATACGTTTAACCAAGAATTGGCAGTATGTTAAAGCAAGAATGGGGAATGTTGAACCATAAATTAGAAATGCGTTAAATGGGCGATATTACAATATGGATTGAGAATACCTTAAACCCTTAATTATAATTATGTTTACCGTTAACTGTAAATTATAGGAAGTTATTTGAGAGTTCAGTCATAAAATTTTTTATTATCCATTTTTCTGGTATTATTTTATTCAATTACTGCTATGGCACCCTTCTCCTGGTACTTTTTTTAATTCATTACTGCTGTGGCTAAGATATTTAGAAATTTCTTATGCAAATCAGCATATCTATAGCAATAATTATTGAAAATTTGGCTAGAACAGCAGATTTACTTGCATAAGATTGATTCAGTTTTGAGAATGAAAGTATAAAATATATATCATTAAAATACACATTTGCAATATATTAGCATGTATATAAAAATATATTTTTACAAAATTAAATGCCTTACACACCAATAGGAATAAGTTAAAATGTAACTGCTCATTGCAAGAGCTGAATTTTAAAAATTCATGTTTGATATGCCTTCACTTGTAAATTAAATTGCATTAGCTTTGAGATTCAAGGTCTCTAGTATTTAAATTTACAACAGAAATTGCTTTCTCATAACAAAATTGATATTATACATTGTGTGTAATGTGTAATTAACAGCTATTCAACTAATTACTATTATACTATATAAAGAAAAATTATTCCATGCATAATTCTTATTTTCATTCACATGCCATGACACTTACCTTTAAAATTTGGAGACCAGAAGTGTTTGCTAGAATCTGTAAGGTTTCCCATGTCCCCTCCTCACACAAAAACAAGTTTTACTTTATGGTAATTTTTTATTTACAATATGTTAAAATATATTATGAAGCATGATAAATTATAATACTTATGTACCTATACAATAAAGAAAATTTTCCAAAGCTATTAATATTGTTCAATAAATTCAAAAGTAAATTCCATTTTTCTGCAGATTAAACATATCTCTTGGTAGCATGTTATATAGAAACGTCAACATTTCATGTAAAATAAGTCAGAGGAAAAACATAACTTAAGATGGCAAAGCTTTAATGAAGAACACATTTAAATCCACATAGACAAATTTTCTGCAACTGCTACGTAAGAAAAGTAATTCATTAAGAAATATTTTATGCTGAATTTTGCACAGACATACATGTAAGCATAATTTAATAAATTATATCACTTATATTCTGTTTAAGAAATTTAAAATGAAACTACTCATAAAACCTGTCGAATGATTACGTATATTTTATAAATATTTTAATCATTATTTTTCAGAATTTAATAACAAGTACTTCTGAATAATTAGCATACATTATTATGCTTATATAGAAACAGGACATACATCAATAACATTCTTCTAACTTGAAAACTTTAATTGTATGAAATAAATAAGATAAATGTACTTGTAAAGCATGCATGGGGGGATATTTACCATTACTTATAATATTGACAAAAAGCATTTTGCAGTTTCATATCCTGGAGTATTTAAACCAATAAATCTCAGAAAACACAAGTGTATGTAGTAGTCATTTTAATACATTTGTGAAAATTTCAATAGGATATTTAACAATATCATGAAACCCAAATTTAGAATTTTTTATTTAACAATTTAATGGTTGTCTCATATACTTAAACAGTTCTTGCAGTTCATAATCATTAGAAGAGAGACGCAAAGAATGCATGGTACTCAACATTAGATCAGTGATTTTTCACACTGTTGGTTGTATCGGAAATGCAACGGGTGGTAATTTGTGGGCACAGTGGTCTGACAAGCACATTATATCAAGCTCAGCGACGGTGTACCTCATAACGCACCATTTGGTGACTGCACTCTTTTGCCAGGATGAATTTCATAAGCTTGTTCTAATGTTCCAATTGAGATAAGTCACAACACATTCTGATCTTGCATGGATGTCGAGGTAGTCTTGGGGAGTACAGGGTCAGGCCTTCACAACCAGTGATTGAAAGAAGACAACATCTTTTAGATACTGTTTGTAGCTCTATTTCAACATCATTGGGAACCTAAAAAAAGAAGCGTTAATACACAGCTACATAACATCATGCATTATCTAAACTATTAATTTTATATTTATTTTTTCTTTCATAATTCTCACCCTCGTATCATGACTGATGTTACTATTAGTATTACTAGGTTATACTGACTGATGTTTCTGTGTTTTAGTATATAAGTTACAACAAATATATACTATCATTGCAATATATACTAAAAATAACATAAAGCATCCATAATATATTAAATTTAATTAATAAAAACTTAAATATTCATTTTGATTGGTTTATTTGGATGCAGCAAGCCACTCAATTGCTATCTGACTAGGGTATGTACATTGGGTTGCATTCATGTTACACATGGAGGAAGCCAAACATACAGGCAGTGCGTTTGCATGGATTCAAACCTGGGTCGAAATGCCAGTGTTAAACAGTATCAACCATATCATTACTGGTAGTAAAATGTTAGTTTTACTTTTAGTTTCTAATGAAAAGTATAGAGGAAACAAAAACACAATAAAAAAGGAAGATGCATTAAAAATAATTTTTGTCAAATACCGGGGCTAAATATCAAATATATGGCTGGCCGAACATCAATACTTTGA
>KK116271.1:0-65191 GCA_000611955.2 Stegodyphus mimosarum
GGCCGTAAAACACGATGCAATTGGCGAAAATCGCTGAATAGGCGAAAAATTCTAAAATTTCGAGAAAAATCACTAGAAACACTTGAAAAAGGAGAAAAATCGTAAAAAATAGATTACGATCGTAAAATCGTAAAAACAAACGCATTTTCGTAAAAATTACGAAAAATTCGTAAAAGTTGGCAGGTATGTATTGTAGATATAACATCAGAAGAATGTCGGATGAATTTATAAGAGAAAGCACAAGAGATATTTCAGTTAGATCTAGAAATTTAGGATTTAATACCTGAAGTATCCGATCTTGAAACAGAAGTTGAGAATAATCAGGAATATAGAGCACATTATTTACGTGAAAGTAAAAAAATTATCTCTAGAACTCAGATAGAAATAAGACAAATTTGTTGTTGAAAAGTAATCCTTCACTCTTTCGAATAAAAAACCAGAGAAACGTAAAATTTCCGAAACTTCATGCAGAATCATTAGTGGTAATTTCAAGAAGTTTCAGGAAATTTTGGTCACAGTTTGATAATGCAATTCACAGTAACAGACCCTTATCTAAAGCACATAAATATAATTACCTAAAACCTTTCTTAAAAGGACCAGCTTTAATTAGTATTCAAGAATTATTGGTATCTTAAAATAATTATGATTTAGCAGAGGAATTGCTTAAAGAAAGTATTGAAAAAAAAAAGAGATTACTGTAATATCTCATTCTAACCATTTGTCAAATTTAAATGCTGTGAAATTGCCCTCATGTTTAAAAACAGTAACATGAGTTACAACAGAAATTCAAGTACGAGGTTTGAAAACTCTTGGTAACGTCATACGGTAGCTTGCTGTTCACATTACTTAGCGAACTTATTCCTGATTCTATTGTGTTACAGTTTCATAGACAGCATGAAAAGAATGTTTGATAGATACAGGAAGCAGTATTAGCCTAATAAAGTCTTTGTTAGCTTTGAAACTGTGACTGCCAATACAGCAGGGTGAAAAAAAATGTTGGGAATCAGAAATGTAAATCACACATCTGCACTTGTAGAGTCATTAAGTTATTTGGAAGCAGGAGATGTGAAGAAATGAGCAATGCCCTCGCTGGGACTCAAACCATGGACCTCTTGAATAGGCGTTGAGCGTGTTGCCTTCATAGTGTGTCACTACGAAGGCATGCTAAGAAGGTGGGAGAAATACCTTATACAGTGACCATGGGTAATGCTTAGTTTCGCTTCGAATCAACAAAAATTGAAACAACTGCGAATTTGTTTATCGTAAATGACGAGGCACAGCTGTATAACCTAATTATCAGAAGAGATATTTTAAATCATGAAATGTTGACTTATAGGAAAGTAAAAGACACATTTAACGTATAGTATGGTAATAAAATTCCACTCACGCAATTGAAAAACGAAGTGGAAAGTAAACACATTAAGTTATATGCTGAGAAATGAATGGAAATAAAAAGTAATACATTAAACTTTGCACATGCTGAAACCCCAGATATAAATAATAGATTGATTTTATTCATAATAGGCATTTTATAAATAATACAGTGATTTTATTTCAAAACAAACATGGAAGTCCGGAGGCTACGATATTACTATAAAGTACTCTTTTTCTCCCAATGAAACATCAACCAGCCACCTCTGTACCAATTAAAAGATCAATAGGCCTTGATGAACTAATTCATGGACTGGCACTCTTTAACCCATAGGCCATTTAAGGCAGAAAGTATAGTATTATAGTATCATAAATTGCATCTTGCTCATAAATATCAGAGGTACAAACAAAATTATTGTCTAGACTCTATAGTTTAATTTTGTAAACATTATGAATACTTCTAAGCCCTTATTTTCCTTCAAAACGGGCATGTCTTAAAATCTGTCATTTAGAAGACATTAGGCCTAAAGAAAAAATTAAATCTTTCCTTAAATATGATTTTTGTGATGTTGTGTCATATAAAGCTCAAACACAAAGAGTACAATTATTTCTAATTTGTTGTGTCATATAAAGCTCAAACACAAAGAGTACAATTATTTCCAATTTATTTTACTTTCAAGGTCTTGTGACGAGTTATTAACAGTAGCAACATTTGGAAAACTTTCTTACAGTTTTTTTTTCATTGCTGTTTAACACAGGATTCTTAACTTTTGTTTGATTTTTAGGTAGTTCAAAAGACATAATTACACTGTGATTGTTATGGTAAATTGCACATTTAATAGAACTCTTGCATTTAGTCGCACAGTAACTAGCCTTTAAACAGTGAAAGCAGTGCCCTTTTAAAAATTTTTGCCTTTAAGGTAACGGCCTTTTTTGAGCTATAAATGACTTGTGTTTTCCACTGCAAAACACACACACTTCTAAGCATGAGAATCAGCATTCAATAAACTTACAAATTTGCTGCCATTGAACATGTTTGCAAACAGTTTTAATAAATTTAATCCCACAGGACATTTCATTCTTCAAACCTACAGCCATAGTTAATTTATGCTTTCTTCAAAATTTACTTCTGATTTAAAAAATTTTAAGAAACAGTTCAGTCTACATTTTGGGTTTGGACCATGGTCAACATTTACACTTCTCTGATGGGTTCTTAAAAATTCCTCAGGTAATCAAGACCCAACTAAAGGATAACGAAATACAGCACCTTTATCTGTAGTGATGCCAAGGTTTCCAGAGCCCAAATTTGTTGTTCCAAATTATCATACAACGCACATAAGTTATTAGAGGAATTCCTGGAATTTGCATTTTAATTTACAGTCATTTGTAATAAATACTGAAATTTATCACTGTCAAAAATCACAGCATTTTTATCAATTTTTTCAAATTAGCTCTAAAAAAATAACCATTTTAATTTCACCATCAAATTTTCATAATTCAAGCTTTGGAAGTTTAAACGTACATTTGCATGCACTCTTATTAACAGACTAATTCAAAATCAAACTTGAAATAATTACATTTTGTAGATTCTTAAGAATGCCTTTTACTGATGGCCTTGTCTCTAATCTCCAGTAGCATCAAATTCTGTTTCACTTTCATTTTCGGTCAGTGTGCTGAGAAAACGTATATGCATATCTTCTACACATTCAGCTTTAGAAACAAAAACATTAAGCTCCGACTGCAATTCAAAACAATCTATCACAATTTTCTTTCAACTTTCTTCTAAAACGTTGAAGGACCTTTGTAAATGCAACTCAGTGAATCTTCTTTACAAGTTGTAAGGTTTACTTTATGTTAATTAACAGTTATTTTAAGTTTTGTATCTTTCCTATCTTATTCTAATTTTAGCTTACAATTTCCTGCCAGAATGTGAATTCAGAAACGCAGATAATGCAAATGAGAATGAGTACTATTTAAGTCGTGACTTAACCGACTTCAAGAGAGAGAGAGTCTGATTTCCTCACTAGCGTACGTTTGCCTTCTGGCTACATCTCTCTTAGCTATTACTATGCTCGGCCATTTCTAAGGCCCTTGCTGGGCTTCATCGATTTAATTAATACTTAGGGGCCAACTAGTTAGATTCTGATAGCTTTGGCTATATTATTTAAGAGCTTTAGTTAAGCTAGTTTTAGTTCAATTTATTAATATTTAAGTTCAAGCCGAAGTGGCGGCTTTATTGTAAAGTTCCAAGCCGGAACTGATTGTAAATATAGAGTAATAAAGGGTTTCAAACCCTTCTCAAGTCTTACGTATTCTGTTCACACACTTAAGCGATTATTCGCTTGTTAAATGTTCGTGGGGTCGAGTTAGAACTTTTAGATTTAAAGAGTTAAACCCCACAAAGTTTAATACCTTCTTTACTTTTTACCTACCATTTCTATACTTTAGAATTCCAAACGAATGCTTCTTGTGTCCCATGGAGCATACCAAAAAATGTTTGGTTACACTTCTAAATTATCTATCATGCTATCAGCGTATCCCAGACTCTAGAGACTAATTTAAAAAGTTAGAAAATTTCAATTCATAACAATTTTGGATCTTTTAAAAGAATACTGATGTATCAAAATACATCCTCAGATTCTTGATCTGACATCATTTGCTACACATAGGAAAAGTATGCCTTCCACTGTTTAGTATCTTCTCTGGGCGCTACAGTGTTTCAAACCCACAGAAAATACCTTGATACCAGATTTTTTCTTTTTTTTTAAATTTCTTCTGGACATTAAAACTATCACTTTAAAGTCAAATCTAGTTTCTCAATCAAGCTTGTTTCATGATAAATCTGAAGAAATGTTGTTTTGTACAGCAGGAAATTCAATTTGTGGGACACACAGGTTCTAATAAGTATGCAGCCGCAAATACTGTCATCCATCTGGAAACTTCTAAGAAAGGAAAGAAAAATTGGACACAAGCAACATAGAACATTTATCTCATGTGTATATCATTCCTATCCATGAATAAGATAGAAATGATAAAGCAGTACATCAATTTAACACACAGAAAAGTATCAGCAAAAACTGCCAAAACATAAAAATAAAATATAATTTTGAACTCTCTACCAAATGATACTGCAAAGAAAATAGCTCAGATTTACTAAAACATCCCTCGAAAAATTGAAACTTATAACTGGACAAGACAAAACTTCACTCATCAACAAACTTTAGAAAAAAGCAGTTTTAAAAATTGCAACAAGACCATGTTGTAATAGAGATCTTTCGTCCAATCTACCATACCTGTGGGTATTGATTCTCAAAAATACAACTCTATGCATACTAGTACTGCACACAAAGGTAGATAGAATTGGATAAAGTAGATAGGCCATCTGTGAAAGCTACTACCTTAAAAATCTTTAAATGTAGTTTTAGTGTATTTAACATACATTATTTTATAACTTTTTAATTTCTTTTTAACTTTACATGCCTTTTAATTCCTCAGCATGCTCTACATTCACAGAAAGTTCAGTACATTCAATATTTAGGACCCCTTAAAACAAATATGAAAGTTTTCGACATTTAAGGATTCTTTTGATATGTTCCTTTTTTTACTGACTTAGCCAAACTGAGAATGAAATTAACAAGTGGAAAGGCACTGAATGTAATACATTGGCAAGATCAGCCGGAAAATTTTTTCAGGGAACTGGAGAAAGCTATCTCTGAAGTTCCTGCATGTTATATCCCAGATAAATACAGTAGCAGTTGCATGTTTAACACAAGGGGGGGGGGCAAGCCTGAAAATAATATAGAAAACTCCAGTCAGTTACAAGCAGAAAGTTCTCTGAATCGCAAGAAAATTATACCGTGATAAAAATACATGCTTGTAATTTTACTTATACTTTTTAGGATTTCAAACATTCATTTTCAAAAATTTTCAGAAAATATAAGAGGCCACAAGCTACACAATTGTTAACCTAGCAGTCCTCAGAAAATGCTAGGTTACTAAGATGCAGTTTCGCTTTAAAGAAACTTCAAGTCAGCTTTACATATAGGAAAGAAAACATCATACAAATGCAGATTATCTTTTGAACTTGACCATCAAATGCTAAACAGTAGAAATATAATGATTTATTTCAGTTAATTTAACACACCTTTAGAAATATTTAGTCATATATAAAAATGAACTTTAAAAATTGTTATATTGGCAATTTGCATACTTTTGTTTAAAATATGTCATTAGAACATAAGTAGTAACATTTAAGCAATTGTCAGATATTACAGTTAAATGATGGTAGTATTCAACTAACTAAGTCAAGTTTAAAATAACTAGTAATTATTATTTGAACAGAGGTAATTATAACTATGTAACAGATTTCTATCTAAGTCGGGTGATTTCATGTGAAATCATCATGAGCAAAAGTGACAATGAAATTGCTATTACAGATAAATGAGGATCATTCTCTTGGAAGTAGACATTACTTTGAACAACACGTAAATTGTGATGTGAATGAAATGACTTAATAACTGTGCATAATTTAAAAACATATTTTTAGCTCAGCACTTAAATAGCAAAAATAAAGAAGAAAGTGAAAAACTGAATCACTACATGTAAAAAGGGGTTATGTTGTATTTTTTTCAAAATGAAATAGTTATTATAAAAACTAGACTCTCAGTGAAATGTCTAAGGGATGAAACGGAACATTAGAATTGGCAGAAGCTGTTAAGAAGGTAACATGTGTATGCTCACATGACCCGTTTTTACACTATAGTTTGTGACACATCAGAGCTCCCTCCCCTCATGAACTTGTTCATTTGTCAGTGGTCCATGTTTTCACTGGCCTGATACTTTATGTCACAAGTACTTATTTCTAGCTTGTTTGTGGAGCTGCTGTTGATTACTCTTCCCAACAATTTTTCATGGGGTCCAATTCTTCTGAATCAAATAAAAACTTGAGTGCAAAAACAGCAAAATAATCAAGACCTGTACAAGAGGACTGTAATAAAGAGAGCAAAGATAACCAGAGTGAGATATGCAAACCATGCTGGTAAAAATCTTTATGTAGAAGAATGATTGTAATGTGGGTAATACTAAAGACGCTTTCTACATTATTTTCATAAAACTACCATTCCCCCTAAAATAAATGTTTACATTAATGTGATTGTTGACTGTGTTTGAATGAATGACTGAGTTATGTCAAGGTTCTAGGGGAAGTGAAAGAACTTGACTGATAAATTTAAATACAGTAGTTACCTTGAAGAATCAGTCACCTGTCATGGTAGGTTTGTGATTAACATAATCAAAAGAAGAGATACAAAATCAGTGTAAAATTTTAAATCAGGTAAAAGAAGCAACTTTAATTTGGTGCGGATTTTCATTAAATTCTGTCAATATTGAGCATGATCAGACACGGGTCCCTCTTCTTTAGGAGACAAAGTTTTTTTTCTTTTTTTTGTTAAAAATTCTGGTGTTTAGAACTGGGTAAAAATCTTAGAACATTCTTAAAGCCTCTATTGTAAACAGGGGCACTGCCTTAGAGCATGCAATGTATGACTATAAATTTAAATTTGATAATTTTTTTTTTTGTTTACTGAAATAAATCTGTATAAACTATTTTAAATTTGCAACTATACACTAAATCATTCACTTTAATGCAGTACAAAGTCCGAGATCCGGATGTCCAATATCCGGGAATAATCTAAACTCTGGACCTCAAAGCCACGAAAAAAAAACTTTTTTTTTGTATGCTTTATGCATGCGCATTTTATCCCCCCCATGCTTAATAAAACATGTGGAGAATCCCGATTCTTAATTTCACTTCCAAAATTAAATAAATTACCTCATTATTGAAGAAACAACCATTTTAGCATAAATTTGTATCATCAGTAATTTAACTCTTTAGCTGCCAAATTGCCTGCTTGGCTTACATCTAAAACCGAAACACTTTACATAAACACATAGTTGAATTTACACCTGCTAATATTTTATATCCCTGATGCAACCTGGCGAATCATTATTTATTATATTTTGCTTTCAACACCGCATGTTTATCAACACATAACAAATTGAGTAATGACTCATACAGCGATGTCTAAATAATTTTTTTTTATGTTAGTAAATGAATAACGAAGAGTATGGTAACCTTTTATGTTAACATTACACTTGGCGGTGATTACAGATCTAAGTTAAATGTGCTAAGAAATGTTGACAAGAAAAAATTTCTTTCCATATGCTAAAGAAATATTTCGTTAATGATACTCATAGGCCAAAAGACTACATTTAGTGCTCTTTGAATTAAGAATAACTGATTTTTTATTGCCATAAACCCAGAACCAGCGCCTGGGTTTGTATGGCTGCGACAGGCGGCAGAATTTAGGGAAGACAAAGGAAGATGCATGACAATACTCCTCAATCATCAATCAATTAACGGATTACAAAATCTGTAGTTATGGTTCTAGATGCAGAAAATACCACTACCAATAGTTAAGAGACAGAGAGGTTACTGAAAATGAAAAAATTTCGATGGACAAATTAGTCAGAATTCTCAACACACAAATTACAGGACTTCAACTATATAACTGAAAAAGAAATTATGTCTGTCTACAGAATCAAAGAGAAAGTTTTAGCACAAAAGAAAAGCAACTTAAACAACTTATATTGAGAGCCATCTTACTAGGTTTAAACTGAAGATCTAATATCCGGAAAAATCCTAAATCCAGAATCGCTGAAGTCTCGACAAGTCTGGATCTCGGATTTTCTACTGTATCAGATATTTAAAATTAAACAAGTTGCCCACATTCCGTTTCTATGTCTTTCTTGCTAACCGTCCATAATAGTAGAAGGATTGTGCATGCTGACAAGCATCAATATTCAAAGAAATCTTTACAAATCAAAGAAATTACAGTCAAAGAAATCTTTACAACATGTAAAGGGAATGTCTCCCGAAAGGGAAATCCTCCACAGGGTTTGGGCAGATATCGTGCTCTTGCATGCTGTGGTCTCAAAGTTACAAGGAGAGAATATTCATTGTTTGCCACTGAATTTAGAATAATTTATTACTGTTTTTCAGTATAGTAGTTATGAAGTTTGCTCTGCACTACACATTTAATGCTCAATTATCACTTCTTTCAAAGTTCCATATGACAATGTATTATTCTGTAGGATTAAGAGGAATATCTTTTCTATAAATCTGAAGCAAAATACATAATTCAAGAAAATTATCTGGTCAACAGTTATATTAAAAGATACTTTTTCTTTGTTTCTTTTTAACTGTTTGGTAGAGATAGAATAACTGCTTGGACTAAAGATGAAATATTCAAATTCACCACTTTAATGACAAAATAATTCAACAGATTACAAGTAATTTCACTTCCAAAATTAAATAAATTACCTCATTATTGAAGAAACAACCATTTTAGCATAAATTTGTATCATCAGTAATTTAACTCTTTAGCTGCCAAATTGCCTGCTTGGCTTACATCTAAAACCGAAACACTTTACATAAACACATAGTTGAATTTACACCTGCTAATATTTTATATCCCTGATGCAACCTGGCGAATCATTATTTATTATATTTTGCTTTCAACACCGCATGTTTATCAACACATAACAAATTGAGTAATGACTCATACAGCGATGTCTAAATAATTTTTTTTTATGTTAGTAAATGAATAACGAAGAGTATGGTAACCTTTTATGTTAACATTACACTTGGCGGTGATTACAGATCTAAGTTAAATGTGCTAAGAAATGTTGACAAGAAAAAATTTCTTTCCATATGCTAAAGAAATATTTCGTTAATGATACTCATAGGCCAAAAGACTACATTTAGTGCTCTTTGAATTAAGAATAACTGATTTTTTATTGCCATAAACCCAGAACCAGCGCCTGGGTTTGTATGGCTGCGACAGGCGGCAGAATTTAGGGAAGACAAAGGAAGATGCATGACAATACTCCTCAATCATCAATCAATTAACGGATTACAAAATCTGTAGTTATGGTTCTAGATGCAGAAAATACCACTACCAATAGTTAAGAGACAGAGAGGTTACTGAAAATGAAAAAATTTCGATGGACAAATTAGTCAGAATTCTCAACACACAAATTACAGGACTTCAACTATATAACTGAAAAAGAAATTATGTCTGTCTACAGAATCAAAGAGAAAGTTTTAGCACAAAAGAAAAGCAACTTAAACAACTTATATTGAGAGCCATCTTACTAGGTTTAAACTGAAGATCTAATATCCGGAAAAATCCTAAATCCAGAATCGCTGAAGTCTCGACAAGTCTGGATCTCGGATTTTCTACTGTATCAGATATTTAAAATTAAACAAGTTGCCCACATTCCGTTTCTATGTCTTTCTTGCTAACCGTCCATAATAGTAGAAGGATTGTGCATGCTGACAAGCATCAATATTCAAAGAAATCTTTACAAATCAAAGAAATTACAGTCAAAGAAATCTTTACAACATGTAAAGGGAATGTCTCCCGAAAGGGAAATCCTCCACAGGGTTTGGGCAGATATCGTGCTCTTGCATGCTGTGGTCTCAAAGTTACAAGGAGAGAATATTCATTGTTTGCCACTGAATTTAGAATAATTTATTACTGTTTTTCAGTATAGTAGTTATGAAGTTTGCTCTGCACTACACATTTAATGCTCAATTATCACTTCTTTCAAAGTTCCATATGACAATGTATTATTCTGTAGGATTAAGAGGAATATCTTTTCTATAAATCTGAAGCAAAATACATAATTCAAGAAAATTATCTGGTCAACAGTTATATTAAAAGATACTTTTTCTTTGTTTCTTTTTAACTGTTTGGTAGAGATAGAATAACTGCTTGGACTAAAGATGAAATATTCAAATTCACCACTTTAATGACAAAATAATTCAACAGATTACAAGTACTACGCAGGCCCTTTTTCTCAAGCACTTATCCCCTTTCGAGAACCCTTTTTATGCTACTGACAGAACAGCAACAGTGTCAGAAAATTTCACTACAGTCTGCATAACATGTACACTTTAACTTCAGGGGGGTAAAAGGGAGGATAAATAATTTATCAGTTAGAAGCCATAAAGTTTGATTTGTATGCAGTAGCTTCGCAGCTACATAAAAGAGAGTGATTGTGATTTCGTTCGCTTAAGAGCGATTTATGGTTGTGTTTTAGCTATGCCACTCATAATATATATATATTTTACAGTTTATTATCAAAGTATAGTGAACATTTGATTTAAGTCTGGTTAATTTTTGAATTCTGGGCTTCTTTGAATTGCCATAAGACGCTGTTTTAAAAGTTAACATTTTCTAAAAACATTTCAAGAATGGCTGAAAATGAAATGGAAAGTTGAATGAAAGATGTAATTAAAAAAACATTTAACCTTTGACTTTTCTTTGAGAAAAACTGCTATCACAGTATTGTTTCTTTCAAAGAAACCAACATTTTTATTAAAATACTCAGTAATATTAACATCGCAATATCTAATGAGAAGTTTTCATTTCAACTTCCCTGTAACTTGAATTTCATCCATCCTTATTGTTGTTCCTGCTAATCCTCAAGCCCCTATTCATCCATAAATAATTAAGGAAGGTGAATGTGCAGCCAACTTTGTGAAATCATGGATTAAATGTCGGTTCATGTTTGTTTTGCTGTGATGGGTTGGTTCTTACATTACACTGGCATAAAGATCAGCAGTTAGAAGTGAAGATATTGATGTGGCCTTCACAGGTAGTTTGTGAGGGTTGGTTTTGTTAGTAAGACAAAACAATCACAATGTGGACAAATTCATTTTAATATTCAGGGGAACTCTTCTCTCAACACATTGAGGAAAGGGAAAATTGTGTGAATATCTTTTAAATTTTCAGAACATGGTACTAAAAAGCTAAAGGGAAAAATTACACATAGAAAATGGTATTTATATGAGTTTTTAAATGCTAAATCAGTAAGACTGAGCAGGAGATTAATTAATACAAACAGCATTTTCCGCTTCATAGTTGAAGAAAGAATATTTTACGAGTTAAGCTTTTTTATAATAGTAATATTACTTTTCTGCATGTAAGTAATACTGTGATTGAACAAGAATGCATTTCCAAGCAAATTAAACCTTATGAAAGTTAGATGCAGCATGCGGAATCAAACCCGAGTTATGGTGTAGTATGGAATCTATCACTTTTATTTAGTTGCTTTCACATTATCTAACAGAAGCATAAGGGTGATCTGTTAATAAAAGTGATGACTATTTTTGGATCATGATGCATTATATTCAAAATATGCACGGCTGAACAACTCCAAGAAACAGCCCTTTTCATGGCCATTTACAATTTAATTTAATAAAATTGGAAGGAATTTGAATTCAGTGCAATTAACTTAATTACTAGAATCATTTTCTTTTATATATTCTTCATCATCATCATTGGTAGCCAGACAGTCCATTGTGTGGGCAAATGCACTCCTTTGAAGATTTCTCCACAATGACTTTGGTTATCTTCCAGCTCCAGTTCCTCTCATTAATTACTCGAAAATCTGACCCCTGAATCAGGCCATTAGGATTCCAGTGGGTTAAAAAGTAGTACTTTTTTTATACAACATTCTCATTTCACACTCAGATCACGTGAGCCATTCAATTCATTCTATTAATTTTTAATATATTTTTATATACCAAGTGGTTTATATATCTTGTAAAGCTTAGAACTGTATCTTCTCAAATTAAATACTTAAAATTAAATTAATATGAAAAATTATAGCATTTATACCACCAAGAATATTCTGTGTAATTTTTCTTTCAAAAGTTGCTATGCAATTTTCCTTCAGTTTTGTCATAGTCCAAAGAAGCTCAGTTCTTTGGAATTCTTCTTCGAATATAATTAAAATTTTAGAAAGAACGCACTGCGACAGTATTAGAATCAAGGCAGAATAGCTGCATAATATAGGTGAAGAAGTAAAAAGTAATTTGATAGCAATTTAATATCGTTGCATGCGTACGGGTTCGCAATAGATTGAATGCACAAATCCAATAAAAAATTAATAAGATTTATTCCTTTCACAAGAAATATAACAAAACTCTGAACTAAAGAGAGAAAGCTAATCCGATCTCACCGCAAATTCGCTACAAACAACAACAACTGAGCTAAGATGTTTCTCTCCAGCTTTTACAGCTTTTTAAATCGGCCGCACGAGACAGTTCTAGCTATTTCTGGAAAGCAGAAAGAGTAGAATTACAGTTACAACTATTTGAGTAGTCAATTACATTTATTAAAATTAAATATTAATTACGGAGATAAACTTTTATTCAACGTTAAATGCATGTGCTCTTGTATTTTTACTTTTCCAGCATAGCTTTCTCTTAAAATTTGCCCATGCTGCATTGAACTAGGAAATAAAACAATTTTAATTATAAAATTATCTATTAAAAATATTTAACCAAATACAAAATTCATGACAATATTAACAACGTGTTACTAACTGCCATTCAGTACAAACCACAAATAACAGAAAATCCGGGGAGATGCACTTCCACGGAAGATGTACCTCAGCGGCGACAACAGGAACCAGCAACAATTGCAACGAAAGGCCAGAAACAGAAAGCCCACCCCTCAACAAGTAGAAGAAACAAGAAATGGAAAATCACCAGAAAACGGGGATTCAAAAGAAAGAACTCGGATAATACAAGTTCAACAATTAACAAAAGACCAAAGTACAATGGACAAGGCCAGCCCAAAGTAGCCAAGAGGACAGCTGAAACATCGGAAAGGAGCCTGAGAAGCAAGCAGCCCCGGTTGCAGCCTGAGGATCAACGTCCGGAATACAGCAAGAGCCCGGAGCAGCGACGAACGAGGGCCCAGGAATAGAGGACCCTGCCAAACAAACGTCGAGTGGATCACCTTCCTCCCCAGTGCAAGTATCCCAGAATGGAGAGAAGGACCCCTAAAAGGAAGGCAGAGGAACAACAAGAGGGCAATGGTCAGCGACCAAAGTCAAGGAGGCTGGCCCAAGCTACGGTGTTGCCAACTTTCAAGGATTGGGCCAAGAAAAGAATGGCTAACTACAACAAGATAAGTAGTATTTCTTATTCTAACGTTTAGTTAATTTTCGAGTGTTACTGCAAGTCGCAGGGTCTCTTTTTACCTCAAGCGAGGTTCATTTTTACGCCAAGTGTGTGATAAATGATTACTTATCTTGAAAGATGTTTTTGTTTAAAATTGTAATTCTGCAAAGATTTAAAATTACTTTACAAACATTAAGTAATTTTAAATCTTTGCAGAATTACAATTTTAAACAAAAACATCTTTCAAGATAAGTAGATTCTGAAGCATTGTGTATATTAGAGCCTTGTAAAAGCAATGAATTGCTGCAAGACTTAACGAAATGTTTTTGTATTATGCTTTGTCGAAAGACTTGTAAATTTCTAGAATGAAAAGTCTGTAGAAGGAAAACACGATTTAGTCTACAGACTATTATTTCAGTGTAATGCGATGTTTCAGAAAAGAACTTTGAAAAAAAGAATGTGAAGCACTTGCTTTAAACTTAGAAATTTAACGTACTTATTCTATCTTGTGATTTGTATGCAATGGTTAAAAGTTTCATAAAATTTAACAAAAATGGATTTATAGCATCAATGCACGTTAGGTGCAAAGTTAATTTTGAATGAAGCATTCTTTGTGCAAACTAGGAATTGTATGCATGAAAAGGAGAGATAGAAGTAATAGAATGCAAGTATTAGTAGGCTCTCCACCAAATACACTTAAAGTGATAGACATGAAGTTAGTTAGAACCTCAGGTTTAGCTGTTTATAGGGTGTCTTCTAAGGTCTCGATATGTCAAGTTCTAACTAATTGTTGGGAATGGCATCCCTACGCCACCCAATCAAAAGACAGATGAAGACTGACGTCATAGGACGCCAGGGAATGAGAAGAGAACTTTTCGCGAGAACGATGACGATGTTTGCACTCTGTAGTTAGATAGTTATTTTCCTTTCATATTTCATTGTGTGTATGTGTAAATAAATCCTTTTATTAGCTTTAGAGATTTCGAGTGCTCTGTTTATCTAAGATAGCTGTTAAATTCATCGGGTAGATGACATACGAATCCCCTTCTGAGCTAGCCATCAGATCGAAAGATTATTAGGCAACATTTACTGGCGCGCCAATGTGCGGCACGATAACAGCTAAAATAAATTGAAAATGGATCTTACACAGCTGAAAACTGAACGGAAATGTCTAAGAATTTCCTTTACGTCTTGTGCAAACAAAATTGATGCAGAATTGAAATCAGATATTCAAGATTTAAAGTTACTTTCGGTTCTGGAACTGCAACTTAAAGACAAGTTTAATCGACTTGAAATTTGCCAAAAGGAAGTAACGGCAAGAATTCTTCAATCTAAAGATGCTGAAACGTTATATGAAGAAGATTTTAGTTCATCTGAGCCCTACAGAGATAGATATTTTGAACTGTGTTCTCAAACCGAAAAGACGTTGAAAAATCCTTTACCTGCTGAATTACCTGAGAAACGCAAATTTAAACTGCCGAAGATCGAGCTAAAGAAATTCAGCGGCGAGGCCAAGGAATTTCTGACGTTTTGGAGCCAGTTTTCGAAGATCCATGAGGATCCTACGATTGCAGATGAAGATAAATTCCAGTACCTTCTGCAAGCAGTTGTTCCTGATTCCAAAGCCGCACGGGTAGCGGAGAGCTTTCCTGCAACGGCGTCGAATTATCCGAAAGCAATCGCCCAGCTTCGAGAGAGGTTTGGAAGAGAAGACTTACTTGTACAGATATACGTAAGAGATCTTCTAAGCATGGTTATGCGTAATGCAAGCAGTGGACGTGTGAAGACGGATCTTCCTACGCTCTACGATGATTTAGAAACCAAGATTAGAGCTTTAGAAAGTCTTGGGAGAACTCAAGAGAAGTATGGTGATTTCCTAACGCCTTTAGTAGAATCCTGCCTGCCCGAAGAAGTGTTAATTGCTTGGGAGAGGAGCAGAAATTTAAAAGAAGCACCTCGAGCTGATGACCGATGCCTTAAAAATTTGATGAATTTCCTGAAACAAGAAGTGAAAGGAGAAGAAATGGTTGTGTTAGCCCGTACTGGATTTAGTTCCAATCATATTTCTAAAAAAAGGGATACGCTAAATAAAAATATAGATTCCGCCACTGCAGCTGCACTAGTGAGTATATCGAATTCTGAGAGCCCAGGTAAGCGCAATTTTAACTGCCTCCTTTGTGAGAAACGGCTTCCAACTAAGGAATGTTTTTCTGCTAGAAATATGACATTAGAAGCTAAGAGAAATATATTAATTAAAAAGGGTGCCTGTTTTAGATGTTTTAGATTGGGACATACTTGTAAAACATGTCGAGTAAACATTTCTTGCATGCACTGTCTTAAAAATCATCATTCTATAATGTGTCCCAATCGCCGAGAAAAAAACGCAAATGAAAAGTCTCGAAGTGACGTAACTGAAACCAGTACATTGACTAATAACTGTAGAATAGAAAATGTTTATTTAATGACTCTAACGGTTAAAATTAAATTTAAAAATATTGAGCTTAAAGTACGCACAATATTGGATACAGCTTCTCAGCATTCGTATGTCAGTAAAAAATTAGTAGAGGATTTACATTTAAAACCATTAAGGCGAATTAAATTGAAGCATGCTTTATTCGGGGGGAGAGAAACGCAAGTGCAGAATCACGATGTTTATAATTTGTTCATTTCGTCGTTAGATGAATCTTTCTCCTTTCAAATAGAAGCACTTTCAGAAAGCAAAATTTGTGGCACAGTGCCAAGAGTGAACGATAGTAAAATTCTTAATGAACTGAAAGAGAGAGGCGTCAGTTTGTCTGATTTGAGTTCTTCAGATTCTGAGATCGGCCTTCTTTTGGGGGCGAATATTACCGGCGCTTTGTTTACTAATAAATCTGTTAGATTGGCGTCAGGATTATTTTTAATTGAGACTTGTTTGGGACATGTGTTAACTGGGAATCATGAGTCATTTGGAGATAGCAGTGATGATACTATTCTGAATGTAATTTCGTTGTATGTTAGCAATTATTCTATAAAAGATTTATGGTCTTTGGAATCCATAGGAATTTCAGATCCCATAGACAATAATAAAAAGAATTTAGAATATTCCAGAGTTTTGGGAGAGTTCAAAAACAATGTGAAAATTCTTTCGGACGGTAGATATGAACTTTGTTTACCTTTTAAATCTGATATGGCCGATTTACCGACAAATAAAGATTTAACTTGGAACCGGCATAAAAGGATGTGCCAGCGAGCACAAGATAAAGCATTTTTAGAAGAATATACTGCGATTTTCCGGGAATGGGAAAAATTGAATATAATTGAAAGGGTAACTGATAATATTGACACAGGACATTTTTTGCCTCATCGGCCAGTAATTAAAGACAGTACCACTACCAAAATTAGGCCTGTCTTTGACGCGTCTGCTCGAGAAAGTGGTAAATGCTCTTTGAACGACCTTTTGTATAAGGGCCCGAACTTATTGGAAATAATTCCAGATATAATTGATAGGTTTAGAATTCATCCAATAGGATTGTCTTCCGATATTGAGAAAGCATTTCTAATGCTAAGTATAGCCCCTCAACATAGAGATTTCTTGCGGTTTTTTTATCCGTCCGAGAATGAGCAGATTGTTTACAGACATTGCAGAGTGGTATTTGGATTAAAGTCGAGCCCATTTTTATTAGCAGCTTCAATTACCCATTTATTAGATAACGCACCATCCGAATTTGAAGCTTTAGCGCAAAAACTGAAACGTTCTTTTTATGTTGATAATTGTGTTTCCGGCGTTGCGAATGTTAAGGAAGAGGAAAATTTTATTGTGAAAGCGAAAGATATTTTGTCACGGGGTTGTTTTAACTTGAGAAATTGGGAGAGTAATGTAAAATGTAAATTTGTTTCTAAAAGTACTGGTGTCACTAAAGTATTAGGAATTTTGTGGGATCTTAATAAGGACACTCTTAAGTGTAATTTAAACTTTGATATTGTGAGCGAAGATCAGAATTTGACGAAAAGAATCATTTTAGCTACAGTTCAGAAAAGTTTTGATCCTATAGGTTTGTTGAGTCCTGCAATCTTACCGCCTAAACTTTTATTGCAGAAAGCGTGGAATTTAATTCTAAAGTGGGATACTCCCTTACCAGACAACATTCAGATGGATTTTAAAGGATGGTTTAGAGAAATAGCCGGATTAAGAAACGTCGAAATCTCACGTTATGGTGAAATAAACGATTCCACCGAGATGCATGTTTTTGTCGATGCATGCAATGAGGCATATGCCACCTGTATTTTTTTCAGAACGGAAACCTCTCAAGGGGTAAATATTTACTTTGTTAGAGCAAAAACCAGAGTTGCGCCTTTGAAAAAAGTGACGATCCCTAGGTTAGAGTTAATGGCTTGTTGCATTGGTGCCAGGTTAGCACATTCAGTGAAGCAGGCATTAAGCGGCCATGATATTAAAACAATATTTTGGAGCGACTCTATGATAGCTTTATACTGGTTAAAAGAATATGGTGATTGGACAGTTTTTGTCTCAAACAGAGTAAAGGAAATAAATAATCTCTTTCCAAATAATGAGTGGCGACATGTGCCAGGAAAAATTAATCCCGCGGATCTGATTTCGCGAGGGTGTTCGCCTAAGAAATTGTTAGAATCCTGCTGGTGGAAAGGCCCAACATGGTTGTTACAAACACCAGACAACTGGCCTAATAGCGAGATATTGATGACTGAAACACCCGAAATAACTCTTGAAAGGAGAAAGGTTAGGCTATGTAATGTTAATTTGTCAGAAGAAAAAATCCCCTGGTATGCCTTTAAATTCTCAAATTTCCATTCGATAATTAGAATGGTTGCGTGGATTCTAAGATTTATTAATAATACAAGATCGCGTCCCGATACTAGACAGGGGGGAGAACTTTTAATGCAGGAGATTGAAAATGCTGAGATACTGCTTATTCGATATGTTCAAGCTCTATTTTTTCCAGTTGAAAGCTCTATTCGAAACTTGTGCGTTTTCAAAGATGTGAACGGAATTATCCGAGTTAAAACTCGAATTACTGAACGCATAGATAAGCCTTTCTTCATTTCGCCAGTGCTTCTTCCTGATAAATGCATCTTTACACAGAGACTGATTGAATATTTTCACCGAGAAAACTGTCATGCTGGAACCCAGATATTACTAGGTATATTGCGTGAAAAGTACTTGATTATAACAGGGAGAAGAGTGATACGTCCAATACAACAAGTATTTCCTCTAGAAGTTCAAGATAATGAGTTGTCAAGTTCACGTCATTTAAGTGATCCTCAAAACCACCAATCGCCTGTAAAGTCTTCAGTTTCTAGTATGGGAAACGATTTGTCTACCTCTTATCATTCAGAAGTTTTTGGATCGTCCCAATCTCCGGATCCTATTAATGTTTCCGATGCATGTGACAGTCCTAAGACTATAAAGACACGGTCTGGTAGAACTGTTAAGATGCCACTTAGGCTTAACTTGACAAACTTGAATGTTTTGAGTAGCTATCCAGCAACTCAAAGGGGGGAGGATGTTGGGAATGGCATCACTACGCCACCCAATCAAAAGACAGATGGAGACTGACGTCATAGGACGCCAGGGAACGAGAAGAGAACTTTTCGTGAGAACGATGACGATGTTTGCACTCTGTAGTTAGATAGTTATTTTCCTTTTATATTTCATTGTGTGTATGTGTAAATAAATCCTTTTATTAGCTTTAGAGATTTCGAGTGCTCTGTTTATCTAAGATAACTGTTAAATTCATCGGGTAGATGACATACGAATCCCCTTCTGAGCTAGCCATGAGATCGAAAGATTATTAGGCAACACTAATGTTAGTTGATCGTAGGTGGTAGAGTTGAACACTCCCCGAACAAAAAAAAAAAAACCGCTATTGCGGTTCACTTTTCATCCAACACCAGTGGAGAGCATTGGGGGAAGAATTTGATTTTGCTTGAATGATAATGTGTGTGTGAGAATTTACACGGGTAAGAAAAGAAGTCTGTTACCTAGAACTTAGTGTTTTTATGTTATACTAAAATTTCATTCCTTCCAGATTTTGCTGGAAGGACTCAGACGAAAGTAAAGGAATTATGCAAAACAGATGAAGAACTGTGTAAAAAAGCAAGTTTTCATCTGTAAATGGCCAATAAATTCTATTTGCTGTAAAGGTTGGCCTAAGTTAGGAAGAGTTAAATTTTGAGTATTTCTAGAATCGCAAAGTTTCAACATGGTCCGTTTGGACCACAGTAGTTCAACTTTTGCCAATTCTGGCAGGAAGTATGTAAGGTTTTAGTTTAAACTAACAAAGTTTTATTTTAATTTTCCTTTCCTATGTGTTCTTATTTCAACTTCCCGTTAGAATGAGCACGCGTTTCAGCTTTATGCTAATTTGAAGTGGAGCCAAGTTTGTATTTAAGCGATAGGTAGGAACTTCTCGGTGTGAGAAAGCGTTTAGTTTCAGATCACTGCTGCTCTGTTCGACGTTCGCCTGACTAGCTAGTATTTAAATTCTAAGCCTTAGCGCTGTTACTCTATTACTTATTGAAGTAAATCTAAGTACGTTAGTATTAGCTAACTCTTGCTACGCACCATTGATCATTTAGAGGCCAACCTCGCGTTTATAGCTCTGTCAGCAATGATTACTTAATTTCTATTTAACTTTAGTTTAAATTATTTGATTGTTCAGTTTAGACCCAAATGCGGTCATTATTTTCAGTATCCCTCCCGAGTTGGGAAGTGGCTGTATATAATTGTGGTTTAATAAAAGAGGATTTTAAATCCTTCTTACGTGCAGTTCTTCTACCACTTAACCACAGTTTTCTACCACAGAACATAGCTGCATTCAGCTCCCTGTTCAAGATCAACACTTAGATTATTTCACAAATATGTTCACCAAGAGTATGCATAGAACACTCAGTCCTGACAAATGTTATTTCTTTTAACATTCTGTGACTTTCGCCAATGCTACTGTTGGATAACATTAGGAGTATTATATTATCTTAATAAAGCAGCCTGCTTCTAAAATGCTGTGCCTGCTTTGTCCTCTTTTCAAAATGAGAAATCAGCACATTTTTATTAGCATACAATATGGCAAAATGCAATCATTTTTATAAGGTCGCAAATATAAACTGCATCCTTATTTCTCAGAAGTAAAATTTGGATTAATACATAGCTTATATTCAGGCCAATACAGTATGTCAAACTTTTAACTGAAGATGAGTAAACAGTTATGATATAACATACTGACCAAGAACCAAGAACTACTGATATTTTCAAGAAGAAGCAAAATGAGAAAATTGCAGAGAAGAAATAAAGATAGCCATTAATTTTTTAACACATATTCATTTATTTAAAAGACGAATGCTTTTGGGAAAACATGGTGAATGCAAAAAAGAAATGGCAAAGAAGCCTTGGAGAGGAGAAAAGCAAAGAAATCTGCTCAAATTTATTAGCTTTTTCAGGTTTCAGGTCTTTGCTCCTCATGAAGAGGGACCTGTACCTATTTGCCCTCAAAATCTATTCAGTTCTTGACTAAATCTATGCCAAACTCAAGATTACTAATTTTATGGTTTAACAAATGCTTTGTTCCAAAGTCAGATGATTGTGGTGATCAGACAATTATGAAAGATCTCAAATTTCTGCCTAAAGGGAGAGATGCCTTCGTGGAGGACTTTCTAAGGGAAATTTGCTCGTATACACGTTACACATGGGGAAAACCACGAAAACGCCCATGCAGCCAGCCTGTTCGCGGGATTCGAACCTCGGACCAAACTACCAGTGTTCAGCGTCTTTACCGCTCGGCCGCTGGTGGGCCCTGAATTAAAATGTTTGTGAAATTTAAAGACGAGATTTAGCTAAACCTGTAGTTTGGAAACTAATTCTTTCTATTCATCCAGTTTGGAACAACGCAATAAATGGCAATTTCAGAAACACAGTGTGCAAAGAAGTGCAATAATTTTCTTTCCTGCAAGTGGGTTTCGGCTAAAATTTTACAGATTACTCTTGTCAAATGGTTAAGTTTTGTAGTTGAAATTAAATATGTACGGGAAAATTTTATTAAATCTATTTGTATCATCAATTCATAGGAAGTTTAAAAGTTTACTTGAACTAATATTGTGCAAATTCAGAATTAGTTCATGTATATCCTTTTGCCTTTTTAGCATTTTCACTTTGAAACCAGAAGAAGATTAAAAACGTAAAATGAAAACTAAAAGACCATTCAGAGTATGTAAACTACTAACACTAATCATAGAAAAAAATAAAAAGTTATGGAACAGATTCAAAATCTAAATATATAATATTAGCAACATATAGTTTTCCCATTCCTCTTTCAACCCATTTACAAAGGAATAACCACTGACGTAAGTATTGTTTATATACAAACTTCCTTTTAAGCAATGCATGTTAACTCCTGGGCAATTTATTTTTTTGTGGACCTGCCAAATACACTGCCACACACACACACACACACACACAAAAAAAAAAAAATATATCCACACCCATAAGAAATCGAGCCACAATGATGAAACTCGGTAGGAATGTAGTCTGATAAGAAATGCGTAAATGATTTAAATTTTGATGCCAATGAGACAAGGGTAAGCCTGCTATGCGCACATCAGATGCGCAGCCAGGAGAATTAGCATGATTGTTTATGCAATAGGGCTATTTAAACGAATCTGTCAACTTGGATGGACGGCATTGTGAGCAGCGATGGCGGCCATACGAACAGTTGTCGGACTTTGAGAAGGAGTCTTAGTAGGCCTCAGAGAAGCAGGTTGGTCAAACAGGCATATCAGCCGCCACCTCAATCGGAGAGGTACGGTAGTTGCTCGTTGCTGGCAACAATGGATCACGGAAGGGATAGTCTACTGTTGCGGAGAGTCAAGTCGTCTCAGGTATACAAATGAGCACGAGGATAGCATAGTCATAAGAGCTGCCACTTCCACACCAACAACATTGCTAGCACTGATTCACTGCCAGTTACCATCTTCCAGGCAACTAGTGGTATCAAGCTAAAACATTTGGAGATCACTGGCCAATACTCGTATATGCTGCCAATGTTAATTAAGATACCTACTGCTGACCCCACATCATAGGAAGTGTCAATTGGATTTTTGCCGAATTCAGGCAAGCTGGAGTGCGAGCGACTTGAGGTGTATAACATTCAGCGATAAATCCCGATTCAGTCTTAGTGCTGATGACCAACGCACATGCATTTGGAGGCAGCCAGGCTAGCGGTCTGATCCAGCATTTGTAATAGAGCCGCATACGTCAATTACACAAGGTGGGGAGCCATTTATTGAGACATACAATCATATCTAGTCATCCTTCAAGGCACTATGATGGCTCACAGTTACGTGAACGATATTTTAATACCAGTTGTATGCCTATGCTATTAAGTCACCCAGGTGCCATTTATCAGCAAGACAACACTCGTCCACATACTGAGCGACTCTCTCAACGATGTCTTTTATTTCTTGCGCTGAAAAACAAAATATGTACATCACATTAGCAGCTGAGTGTCTATTGCTAATGAATACATGTAGATCATCCCAGGTTCTATCAGTAGAAAATGAGCTGATTATATGCAGTTTTATTGGTTTTTTCTCTGTACAAAATGAATACAAGCTGATTTCCTTTAGAAACAATCCTCTATGAAAGAATCTTTCCTCTGGTAAATAACTTCTGAGAATTTTGTGAAAATTAAATCAATTGATAACTCAATAAAGAATGGACCTGGTAGCTACAATATAAAGAAAGCATGCAACAGCACTCCAGTTCTTTTTCAGAGTTGGACAGCAATACACAGAGTTGTAGTTTTACAGTCACAGAGTGTCTGTACGACGAGATTGCTACAACCCCATTTTGTATGGCTGGAAGTTGTTTCAGCAGTATCTTGTGGACGCATAAGTAAAAGTCGAAAGCAATGGGATTGCATACCTCCGGTGCCATCAGACGAATCTCAGAGTGGACACTTACATGGGTCTTGCCAATCACATTTACCGAGTTGGTCAAGAAACGGGCGTCCGCCCTGGAATACCAGTCATACTTCCGTCAACGTTTATAGGAAGCCCTCGCTGTATGCAGCAAAACTATCAGGACTCTATGGCCATTGTACGTGACTTTGGTAAACCAGATCTGTTTTTGACTTTCACTTGCAACCCTAAATGGCCGGAAATAACAGAAAACTTATTGTCTGGAGAAAAGGTTCACGATCGCCCGGACGTTGTGTCGAGGGTATTTGACCTGAAGAAAACAGCTTTGTTGCATGATTTGACAAAAAACGACATCTTGGGTGCGACAATTGCAGATATACATGTCATCGAATTTCAGAAGAGAGGATTGCCTCACATGCACCTTTTGTTGTTTTTAGCGGAAGAATATAAAATAAGAGATTCAGACTGCATCGACTCATTGGTCTGTGCTGAACTTCCGGATGCTACTCAACATCCCGTGCTGCACAATACTGTGAAGTCATCGATGATTCACGGACCCTGCCATGAACTGAATCGAAACTCTCCATAAATGCGTGATGGTGCGTGTTCGGAAGGATTTCCGAAACCGTTTCAGCCTGAAACTAAAGAGAACGTGAATGGTTATTCACTTTACAGAAGGAGGGACGATGGGAACTTTATCGTGATCAAGGGTCACGTCATTGATAACAGATGGGTCGTTCCTTACAATCCGTATTTATCGAAAAAATATAACGCCCACATAAACATTGAAGTGTGCAGCTCCATACAATCAGTCAAGTATTTATTCAAATATGTGTATAAGGGTCCTGATGCTGCTAAAGTTGTTCTGGAAGAATCTGGAGATAGAACTTTGATGTGGGATGAGATCAAATGCTTCTTAAATGCAAGATATGTGTCTGCCCCTGAAGCAGTGTGGAGGTTGTTTGAAAAAAGAATGCATTCAAAGTCGCACTCCATCATACGACTACCGGTTCATTTGGAGAATCTGCAGCCCGTCTATTTTGCTGAATCAGAAGAAAGGAATGCTTTGCAGAGAGCTGCCGAGAAAAATACTATGCTCACTGGATGGTTTGAACTGAACAGGACAGTTCTCTAAGCAAATCGTTACCTGTATGCTGAAGTTCCTAAACATTTCACTTGGAGGAATTATGCCTGGCAGACACGAGTTAGACTTGGAGATTACATCATTTCAAGAATGTATTCTGTTAGCCCGAAAGATGTTGAGCGTTTCCATCTGAGGTTGCTGCTGTGTCACGCTAAAGGAGCAAAGAGTTTTGCCGACTTAAGAACTTACGAAGGTGTGGAGTATTCAACATTTAGGGAAGCTTGCCGAGCAAGGCATCTGCTGCAAGACGACCAAGAATGGAAAAATTCTCTGGCAGAAGCATCAACTTTTCAAATGCCATCTTAGCTAAGACAGCTCTTTTGCGTCATCTGTGCTTTCTGCAACCCTGCGGAACCCATCGCTTTGTGGAATGAATTTAAAGAGTCCTTTCTGAAGATTTTGCAAGATCTTACTCCTTAGAAGACAGTCTCAGCCTTGCACTCAGAAGTATAGAAGAACAGTTACAAGTGCACAGCGTTTCGTTGTCTTCTCTTGGTCTCCCTCAGCCAACATCGAATGACGCTGTTTCTCTCGACATCCCACAGTTCGATGTCCAGTATGAAAAGGAACAAGCCGAAGTGTTGAACCGGATGTTGAATCCCGAACAGAAATTTGTTTACGACTCGGTTTTGGAATCTGTGCGAGATGAGAATCCTGACACACCGAAGACATTTTGTGTGAATGCATTTTCCGGAGCTGGAAAAACTTTCCTTTTCAAGACGATCCTTCATGCTGTTTGGGGAATGGGCCACGTTGCCGTTCCCGTTGCGTGGACAGGTATTGCTGTTGACTGGTGGAAGAACTGTGCACTCTACTTTCAAGTTGCCTGTTCTGCTTTTGGAAAATTCTTCGTGCCGTGTCAGACAAGATAGTGCTGAAGGAAGGTACTTGAAGACTGCAAAACTTTTTATATGGGATGAATGCATCATGACGCCTCATCATGCTTTGGAAGCCGTCGACAGATTACTGAGAGACTTGACCGGACGGGATGTTCCTTTTGGCGGTAAAACCTTAGTTTTAAGAGATGACTGGAGAGAAACATTACCTGTTGATACACATGGAAACCGAACTTCTGCGATCGAGAGCTGCCTCAGGAATTCCTTTTTGTGGCCACATTTCAAACAGTGCACACTTTCTACGAATATGCGATTGAGTCCGGAAGAACAAGAATTTTCAGAATGGCTTCTGCAGTTGGGAGACGGTCGTCTTAAAAATGACAGTGGCTTGGACGAAGACATTATCTAAATTCCATCTTTGTATGCGGTCAACAGATCAATAGTAGAAGAAATGTTTGGTCACGGTCATGAATTTGACTTACAGGACTTGGTCAGTAAAGCAGTTTTATGTCCAAAGAATGAGGAAGCTCTGAAACTTAATGAAGAAATTCTTTCTACGTTTCCAGGTCAAGTTTTCACACAATACAGTGCAGACTTGGTTATTTGCGATGACGAAGAAGAACAGGATACGTATCAGCTGGATTTCATCCACAGCTTGACGCCTTTTGGAATGCCACCTCATCATCTGAACTTGAAAGTCGGAGTTATAGTTATGCTTCTACGGAATCTCAATCCATCGGTGGGTCTCTGCAACGGAACAAGGCTCATTGTGAAGAGAATCATGCAAAACGTTTTAGATTGTGAAGTCATCTCTGGACAGAATGCTGGATCAAGAGTTTTCATTCCATGTGTTGAACTTTCACCTTCAGATTCAAACCTCCCCTTTCAGCTCAAGCGAGGACAGTTTCCTATCAGGCTTGCATTTTGTATGACTATTAATCAGTCACAGGGGCAGACACTTAAGAAAGTTGGAATTTATTTACCGCAACCAGTTTTCAGTCATGGAATGCTTCATGTAGCTTTTTCAAGATGTTCGTCTATGAGGAATGTTCTTGCTTTAGTGAAAGACACCAAGAAGCAAGGCCGTTTGATACCCGGATGTTCTAAAGTATTCACAAGAAATATTGTTTACAGGGAGGTTCTGGAGTACAGAAAATTCCTCGAGCCTGTAGAGCTGAAACTTTGAGATTTTTTCAAGACAAAGTGAAGTGAATCAAGCCAACGTAAAACCGGAAAAGTTTTGAGATTTTTGAACAACTAGGATAAACTGAAGCAAGTCAAGATGAAGCTGAAACAGTTTTTGAGAACTGTGCATTAGTCGGTTTTATGTCTGTCGTTACAAAGTGAAATTTGGAGTTGTTAGGGAATCGTATTATTTTTTCAAGGTTGTAAATTTTCCTCTTCAGGTCTACATGCAATTGCAGTCATTAATTTTTAAAAATTTTATGTATTTTCTTTTTTAGGTATTTATTGATTTCATTCACATAAAAATATTTTTTTCAGGTGTATATAGAAATGATTTGATTCAAATTAAAATGTTCTTATACATTTCTTTTCAGATGTACATAGAACCTGTAAATATTTTTTTCAGGTGTGTATAGAAATGATTTGATTCAAATTAAACTGTTTTTACACATTTCTTTTCAGATGTAAATATATTTTCTTGCTCATTGCATGCATTTTTGTAAACACACGCACACAAATATATATATTGTGTCTTAATTATATATATCTTAATTGCGTGTGTGTGTATATATATACATAATTGCGTCAATATATATATATATTTATGCAATTTTGTCTGTGATTCTGTAATAGCAGACCAGGGAAGGGGCTGATACCTGGGAGAAAAAATAACCCCTTGGTCAGTGACATTGCAGATGAGACCCCAGGTGTCAGGCAATTCACGCCGGTAAAAGCCCAACCAATTTCTATGGCACTGTCTCATTTTTATATGCTCTTCCTATTTTGTGCAAGTTTTTGAGTTGGGTATAAACTTATAACTAATTAATTATTTTTATTCATTTTTCTAATGTATGTGCAGTGGATACTAGACATACAAACAACTACAGCCAAATACCGGAAATCTGCATTGCCTCTCAAGATATAAACATTGAATAATTTAACTAATTGTATCTAATCTGCCTTATTTATTTTGCACTTCAAGTCTGAATATTATCATCTGGCTTTTCTCTCCTGAAATCTGCACAACTTCTGATCCCAAGCATTGCGGATTTCTGGACTTCTACTGTATTGACACAGTAACTGATTTCATTCATATTGAAATGTGTTTATACATTTTTTTCAGGTGTACATAGAACATATAATTTTTTCTATTCAGATGCAAATTCATTTTTCACTCATTGCATGCATTTGTGCACACACATACATATATATCATATTTCTACACATTTTTTTCATTTACACATTTCTACACATTTTTTTCAGGTGTACATAGAACACATAATTTTTTCTATTCAGATGCAAATTCCTTTTTCACTCACTGCATGCATTTGTGCACACACACATATATAACATATTTCTACACATTTTTTTTTCATTTACACATTTCTACACATTTTTTTTTCATTTACACATTTCTACACATTTTTTTCAGGTGTACATAGAACACATAATTTTTTCTATTCAGATGCAAATTCATTCTTCACTCATTGCATGCATTTGTGCACACTCACACACATACATATATATTAGAAATTAGCCATCTTAACCACCTCATCTCCTTTAAAATATAATTGCATTAATATATATGGATGCAATTTTGTGTGTGATTCAGTTGATGTTTACCAAAAGGAATTTTAATAACAAATCTACTGCTGGAATAATAAATACGAAAATTTTCGCAATCACACTTCGTACAATGGCCCATTAGCGGCTGAGCGATCAAGTCGCTGAACAAATATTTCCACAAATTTCCCATAGGAACTATTTTATACACCAGCAATGAATTGAGTGGGTGCAGCTCGCCCATCTGGAATACTTACTCGGTAGATTTTAAAAATTATTTTCAGTTTTCTTATTTTTTAAAATTATTTTCTGTTATTTATTTATTTTGAATGTGATAAAAACAGTCGACTAAGTAATTAATTTTGTTTATATGTATGTATATATATTTTTTTTCATTTTCAAATGTATATACAGGGGATATTGGACACATAAGCCGACACGAAGGCATCCCTTCCCTTAGGAAGATTGCACTCGACAGCTTTCCCGTAGCTGAATACACTATGTCACAACTTCACACAAGGAGGTAAAAGTGACACTTCCTGTGGTAGTTGCCTAATTATTAAAAATATTTTGACAACTGTTATCTGTTCTTAGAATTTTCATAACATTACCCATATTATTTGACATTCTGTTATTTACCAGCAATTTTACAATTTTTATTGGCATCAAAACATTTAGATTCTTTCGCACATGGGCTAGAAAATATTACACTGAACACCTTCTTACACAATTTGCAAATGAGTTCAATAGCCAAACATTCCCTTTGAAATTACATCTAAAGAACTGTTATAGCATTCATCACATTTAACATTATGCAACAAAGATGACCACATTTCGCTGTTCATTAAAATATAGGAACACTTTTCAGTCACATTTTGAGTAGAATTTCATGAAGATTGAATAGTTGTTTTCAACTCAGTTGCACTTACACTCGCAGTTGTATTCACAATTGATTTTGACGCTGGACTTTCACCATTTGTCATATCCGCTAAAAAAGATTTATTTTCAGTGTCAGCAATTCTTTCTGGCATAACAGCATCTACAGATGACCATCTACCATGAATATTGTTCGGACATGCACGAGTTTTTTCAGATGGTGTTGCTTTGTGTTTACGATACTGCTTGCTAATAGTATGCATTATGATAGCATATGTAAAAAGAAAGAAATTAACCAGTATAATCAAAATAAAACAAATTCACAAATAAAATATTATCAAGAGTCTTAGAAGACCCATAGAAAAACATTTTTAGAAGGTAAACAAAGATAACTGATGAACACCGATAAGCTCAAAAACCCGCGCTTGAAAATGTAAACAAACGCGCAGAAAGCAGTTACAGTTACGGCTAAGATCGACGGTTTGCTCGCAGTAAAAATTATTACTTGTGGGAATGAAAAGTATGTAAGTAGTATTTTCGATATGCCATTTTTTTTGGGGGGGAGGGGAGAAAAATAGAAGTTAACTGGCATTTGTGTGTTTTTCTTTTGCATTTTCAGCGAATGACTAAAAATCGGGACCTATCTTCTAAAGAACAATAGGCAGTGAAGCATTTTCAAAGTCCCAGTACCTATCATCAAATTACAAATATTGAAAGACTGAGATTCGGCAAAATGAGAAAAAAAAGAACTATGCAACACAGCCAAGTTTATACCGAAGTGAATTTATAATGAGTATGAATTTATGAAAATGAGTTCATAAAGATGATGACATTTTGTAGTTATTTTAGATGCCCACCAGAATGATTGGTTCAAGTTTTAATGAAGCAAAAAACTTTCATTTATTTATGTGCCTTTATGTGTTGCATCAGTAATTTGTTATTTGTCAATTCTATAACTAAATAAAGAACTATCTGTTCCTTCAAAATTACATTAAAACATCTAGTGCAACTTTGGCTGAATATCCACCAACTTTCATGACTGATGGGGAAATATTAAGTACTAAAATACAGTTTATTATAACCCAAAAATTTGCATTAGCACCAATTTTTATAACAGTACATCGAAGATGGAAAACGAGGAGTTATGTACTTTAGTATACTGAAATGAAAATCTAAAAATACAGTTAATTCATGCGATATAAATCTTATTCAAAGATTTGAAAGTATAAATCTGATTGACTTTTACGGCATGTGTCAAAAGATAAATACAGTACAGAACTTTTGTAATAAGAATAATCGCTCTGTTTGGGATTACATTTATATGTAAAAAGTCCCTCCATAGCTAAAAATTATTAATAACAATAATAAATGAACAAATTGACCGACGAGCACCTAAATTTCATTATGAAGACAGTTTCCAGTAATTTTTTAAAAGGTTAAAATGCTATTAATATTGAAATGCAATGAAATATTGCAGTAAGACATAAAGAAGTTTATAATTACTTAATGCAAATATATGAATTTTTTTGTATGCAACAAAGCAAAATTTAATAAATAAAAGAACGAGAATAGGCTGTAATTGTTTATTCTCAAGTTTTGTGCCACTTGGAAAGTTTTTGTAATTTGCTTACTTTAAGTGTGAGTTATTTAGTGGTTTACTCAACACATTAAAATTATTTGAAATAAATATCAGTTTGAAAATTTAATATTTATTGTTGAGAACTAATTGTATGTTTTTGAAATGATTAATATGTTTCCAACGCATTGGCGATGTCTTTTTCTTGGCGCCGGTCTTGGCGCATATTGGCTAGAACGCCACTCTAGTAAAACTACGCACTTGCAGTTTTGATTTTGCCTGTAGAGGCACGCATCGCATTTAGACACTTCAATAAATAGTTAAGTTGAATTGTTTATTGTTTAATTGATCGTCGTAACCCCATCGCAAACATTTTTTGGTCAACGTCGAGCGAAGGATATGATTTGAAAAACCTATGGATTACCTCAATCTGGACTGACAAACAAGCCGCACGTTCGAAAGAGGTTGGTAAGTAAAATTTGACTTACTTATCAATATGTCTGAATTAAAGGCTGCTAAAACAAATAAAAAGAGTGTAAAATCTAATATATCAAGGTTTAAAGAAAAAGTAAAATCAACTATTGAAGAAGCAGACGCAGCCTTGCTGCACTTATATGAATCTAAAATCTCATATTTTCAAGCAGAAGTAAAACATGTTTTTGATTCTATATTCTCGCATTGTGATGATACAGACATTGACGCATTCATAACAGAGAAAGAAACTATACTAGACATTTTAGATGAAATTAATTTGATAATTAAAAGAAAACATTTAAAATCCAGTACTGTAAAAATTAATACCAACGAGAACATTTCGCCTAAAGACATTTCTGTTTCCGAAGTAAAATTACCAAAGTTATCGCTTCCCACATTTAGTGGAAAAATAGAAGAGTGGATCGAATTTGAAGATTTATTTTCCGCAGCAGTTCATAAGAACAAAACTTTAACTAACGCGCAAAAATTACAATATTTGAAAAGTTCTTGTAAGTCAGATGCGTTAGACATTATTCATTCTATATCCATTTGCGACGCAAATTACGATATCGCATGGAATTTATTAGTTGAACGCTACTCAAATAAAAAAGATCTGATAAATTCAGTAATTAAAAGGTTACTTTCCTTACCGCAGACATGTGATTCAGCCCCTTCGCTTTTAAAATTTGTTGACAATATAAATGAGTGCATAAGATCTTTGAAAGTGTTAGAACAAAATGTGAATGGTTTCAGCGATACGCTAATTCTTTATGTATTAGTCGAAAAGCTCGACAAAAATACGAGAAGCTGGTGGGAAAGATCGCTGAAGAAGGATGAAATAGGAACAACAGAACAGTTAACATCCTTTTTAAAAGAACATTCGCGCACTTTGCAGCATAACAAACCTCTAAATCGCGAAACGAAGCGTTCCTTTAATTCAAAAGCTTTGACATCTCTTTCAGAAAATTCGAAAACTTGTTCTTACTGCAAAGGTGATCATATATTGTTGAAATGTAATCAGTTTTTGAATTTACCAGTTAAAAAACGGTTTAATTTTGTAAAGGCAAAAAAAAACAATGCTTTAATTGTTTATCCTCGCTTCATACGAATAATTCTTGTAAAAGCATTAACGTGTGCAAAAAATGCCATAAATGTCACCATACATTATTGCATCTAGAAAGAGAAGATTGGGAAATCGCCAACGCAGCATCATCGAATTCGTGTAATGTAAACCCTAAGTTGAGCAAAGGTCTTTCGCCAGATGCTAATGTGTTTACTCCTTCTACGGAGAATTACAGGACTGACGCCAGTGGAAATAAACAACCCACTTCTAATAGCAGCTCTGCAATGACTACGACTTCCGGTTTTAATAAACAAGTTATACTTTCCACAGCTATAATTCACGTTAAAAACATTAATGGGAGTTACATCGCCTGCCGTTCTTTGCTTGACAACGGTAGCCAAAATAATTTCATGTCGAGGGAATGTGTTCAATCATTAAACCTAAGAGGAAAAAGAATAAATGCCTCTGTATCAGGATTAAACGGAGTTAATATAAACATAAAAGAAAGTGTAGTCACAACGATTGCTAACGCAGATAGAAGTTACGTTCACACTTTAATTTTTTATGTTGTTCCCAAAATAACGCGCATAACACCTGCCAGACATCTAAACATTACGCATCTAACTGTATTACGCACAATTAAAGTCGCTGATCCAGAATTTTATAAACCCGGCCCAATCCATGTTTTGTTGTCAAATGAAGTTTTCTTTGAACTGTTAGGAACAAATAAAATAAAAACGCAAGAATTAATGTTTCATGAATCCGTTTTTGGATACATTGCTAGTGGTTCTATGAGCATGCCGCAAGAAAATAATTCTAGTAATTATTGTGGGCATGTTAATTCGGTTGATGATTTATCTAACACCTTAAAAGCGTTTTGGGAAATCGAAGAGGTCCATGGAACCAACCAAATTAAAAGTAAAGAAGAACAATTTTGCGAAGAACATTTCCTTCGTACTTACTATAGAAGAGAGGATGGGAGATACGTCGTAGAAATGCCGATTAAAGATGATGGGCTTACTAAATTGGGGGAGTCGAAGGAAAATGCCGAAAAAAGATTAAATTATTTACTTAAGCGTTTCTCACACAATTCAACTTTGAAAACTTTGTATGAAGAATTTATTAATGAATACGAAGCATTGGGACACTCGGAAGAAATTTCTAATTTAGATAACGCTAGGTTTTCGTATTATATGCCTCATCACGGAATATACAGACCAGATAGACTTAGTACTAAATTACGAGTGGTGTTTGATGCAAGTTCTGCTACAACTAGTGGACTTTCTCTAAACGATATTTTATTAAACGGTGGGATAGTTCAAGATGAACTATTTGACATTATTTGTAGATTTCGCACTCATAAATTCGTTTTCACTGCAGATATCATTAAGATGTATCGTCAGATCTTAATTAAGGATCATCAAAGAGACTTGTTAAGAATCTTATGGAAATCTAGTGAAGGTGAATCACTTAAGATTTATAGATTAAACACTATTACTTACGGTACATCCAATGCACCATATCTTGCAACACGGACACTCAACCAACTTGCAATTGATGAAGGCAAAAACTTCCCGCTGGCAGCACAAGTTGTGCATCGAGATTTTTATGTAGATGATGTTTTAACAGGAGCCTATACCTTGACGGAGGCTCAGAATCTACAATCACAGTTGATTGAATTACTCGCACGCGGTGGTTTTGAATTACACAAGTGGCACGCTAACCACCCAGAACTCCTGCCTTGCTCAGGAGACAATACCGAATATTCATTCAATACCTCAGATGAAGAATTGAACATCAAGACGTTAGGCTTGAGGTGGAACCCAAGATTAGATTGCTTTCATTTTAAGTCATCTGTCAAGGAACCGGTCATGTACACGAAAAGAACGGTTCTTTCGGATATCGCTCGCATTTATGATCCTTTAGGATTACTCGCACCAGGCATAATCAAGGCTAAGATTTTCATTCAAAGGCTTTGGTTGTTAAAACTGGAATGGAATGAACCCTTACCTGAAAACATAATTAAAGACTGGCAAAATTTCACCGCTTCCATGCAATCGATAAACAAGTTAAGGGTGAATAGATATGTTTTATGTGACAACTATTTTGAAGTAGAACTTCACGGATTTTGTGATGCTTCAGAACACGCATATGGTGCAGCCATTTATTTACGTTGTGTTACCAACGCTAATCCATCTTCAAATTTACTTTGCAGTAAAACAAGGGTAGCACCATTAAAACCGTTATCAGTGCCGCGATTGGAACTTTGTGCAGCTTTATTATTATCGCAGCTTGTGTCAAAAGTGGTGAATCTCCTGAATTTAACTATCAGCAAGACATATTTGTGGTCAGATTCTACAATCGTCTTGGCATGGCTTCAAAGCTCTCCACATTTGCTCAAAACATTTTGTGCCAATAGAGTGAGTAAAATTCAAGATTTAACTTCGAATTACCAGTGGAATCACGTGCGCTCAGAAGAAAATCCGGCGGATCTTGCTTCCCGTGGAGTAAACTTCGACAAACTATGTGATGCTGATCTCTGGTGGAACGGACCTTCCTTCCTGATGAAGGAAGAGATCCCCGTATCTACTGAAAACATTGATCGTCAACATCTAGAAGAGACAGAAGACTTTTCTAGTGAATTTAGAAAGATGACTGACGCATCCCTGATAAGCATTGACACTAATGATTTAATTGACTCCATTTTAAACATTAGTAATAATTATATTAAATTACTACATATTTTAAGCTATATTTTCAGGTTTGTTTGGAATTCAAGGAAGGGAAGAAATTCTCCTCATAAGAGAACGAATTGGGTAAGTTCAGAAGAATTAAATTATGCAGAAAATTACCTCATAAGGGAATATCAAAAACGAGAATTTAATCCAGAATACCACGCATTACTGCAAGGTAAGCCAATTTCTTGCAAAAGTAAATTAGTATCATTGAATCCTTTCTTGGATAAAGATAAGGTAATGAGAGTTGCAGGCAGATTAAAAAATGCCAACCTCAGTTTTTCACAAAAACACCAAATAATCTTGCCAGCAAAGGGTAAGTTAAGCAATATAATTGTAGAATATTATCATAAAAAATATCTTCATATAGGTTCGCAGGCATTGTTGTGTTGTGTGAGGCAGAAATTCTGGCCAATACAAGGCAGGAATTTAATCAGAAAAATAACGCATGAATGCGTTACCTGTAGGAAAAACAACCCAATTACGCTTGAACAAATTATGGGTTCTTTACCTTCAGAACGCGTAAATCCCAGTGCCCCTTTTAATTATGTTGGCACAGATTTTGGGGGCCCTTTTTTCATAAGGTATAAGGGACAAAGAAAGGGGATCCTAAATAAGGTATACTTAGCAATATTCGTTTGCTTCTTAACCAAGGCAGTTCATTTCGAATTAGTGTCCGAACTTACAACAGCTGCCTTCATTGCCACTTTGAAGCGATTCATTGCTAGAAGAGGGAAATTGGCAGTTACATTTTCGGACAACGCAAAAAACTTCGTTGGTGCTAACGCTGAATTGCAAAAACTTAACAATTTAATCAGGCGTCCTGAAGAGAAGTCAGATAGAACAAATTTGAAAATAGGTACCCTAGTATTGGTTAAGGAAGATAGCCTTCTTTTAAATAAGTGGTTGCTAGGTCGCGTTGTAAATGTTTTCCCGGGACCAGACGGAAAGGTTAGGGTTGTGAATGTGCAAACAGCAATGGGAATTATAAAAAGAGGAATCGCAAAAATAGCGATACTGCCATTAGAAGAGAATTCTTCCTAAAGGACTTTTTTTGATTCAACAATCTGCTAACAGTGATTTATTTCTTATAATTGTATGAGTATTGTTTGCAATTTATGTATTAATTATCTTGTATTTGTAATGTATATTTAATTATTCATTATTGATTGAAGTGTTTGAACCCTTCAATGCAGGGGGGTATGTTGAGTACTAATTGTATGTTTTTGAAATGATTAATATGTTTCCAACGCATTGGCGATGTCTTGTTCTTGGCACCGGTCTTGGCGCATATTGGCTAGAACGCCACTCTAGTAAAACTACGCACTTGCAGTTTTTATTTCGCCTGTAGAGGCACGCATCGCATTTAGACACTTCAATAAATAGTTAAGTTGAATTGTTTACTGTTTAATTGATCGTCGTAACCACATCGCATCCGCATCGCAAACATTTATCTATTAATAAGTTTGAATTACGAAGTCTAAAGATAAAAAAATTCTTGCAAATACCAACCTTTATATTTAAGAGAGAAAATAAATATAAACCAGAATTTTTGTATATTACTGTTTTTGAATATTATTGTTTATAATTTTAATTAACATTTTGCACACAAAATTTTAAATTTAATTTTTTTTTTTTTTTAAAAAAAGCTTTTATTTTCGATAAAAAAGTTTTCGACTCATCAGCTGTTTTCGGATTATGCAATTAGAATTTGAGACCCCTACTGGAAAACAGCAAGCTATTAACAACCACAAATTGATGCTGTATAACTAATCTTCCACTGATCTAAGAAAGCTAAGGGAGGGGGAAGGTAAAATGATACTATTTGTATTCCAGCTGGCAAAGCAAGCAGGTTGTTCACAGAAGCTAAAGAAGGATCTGAGTATATTTGATAAGGTTTTAAACTTGCAAACATAACATTGATGTTTGTGCTGCTAATCCATCTCTCATGATAAATGCAGCATCCTATATCATTACACTGTACCACATGATTTACTGTAAATTTCGTTTGTGTATACTTTTGTTATCGGGACCAGATTAAGAAATGCATGTATTCATACATGTATGTACGTATGTGCATTTTTCTACAGGGTGAATTTGAACAAGAGGACAAAACCTTAGGGGATGAAAGAAAGTAGCTATACAAGCAATATTCATAATGGAATGTATAGTCAGAATGCAAACGGCAAACTGCTAGGTGGCATTATACATAAAGGGTGTAAAAAGAGTCAGTCCTCGCACCCAATGGCATTTTCTAATGTGGATTGCTGATTATATGAGCCACGAAATTTCCATCGCAATGGATTGCTCGAGGTGGTCCTATAGCTTGGCCACCAAGATCACCGGATCTCTCATGTTTGGACTTTTTCCTTGGGGCCATATGAAAAGCCTAATCTAGGAGTACTCCATTGAAACCAATATGGATCTAGTTGCCAGGATCACCATTGATGTTGCCGATATTCAGGAAATGCCTGGTGTCTTTGCACACGTGTGTAAATCTCTATCCCCCAGGTGTGAAGCCTACATTATGGCTCACAGAAGATCTTTTGAGTAATTTCTATGAGCATGTTCTGTTTATAAAATGTTTTCTGAAGTATCTCTTCTCATTCTTGTGTCAATTCTCTAAATGTGACAGTGGAAAATTACATTTAATTTCTCATCACTTGCATTCTGACCATACATTCTATCACGAATATTGCTCGTACAGCTACCTTCTATCACCCCTTGTTCAGATTCATCCTGCAAATGTGCGTATACACACATATAATATACATATGTATATACATACATGAACACATCCATTCATCCATATATACATTTCTGAATCCAGTCCTGATAACAGAAGAGTACCTTCCTTTGTAATGACAGCTCAATTAAAGCAGGAGACATGGGATAGAAACCTTTCTAGTACATCTTGGTTAAAACTTTTGTTGCCAAGTTGGTGACACTCTAAAAGTATCCAGAAAATACTTTTCTGAAATCCTAAGAAAGATTTATCTTGAAGCTTCTAGCAGTGCTTGAGTAATTTTATATATATGGTTGCTTTAGAGCTGATAGTTAGTCAGCTGAATCAGAGTAGTTCAGAATCATAAGATACGGCTGTATTGAGCTTATCGATTATTTACTGCTCTGTGACTAATTTTATTGATCTGAGATCTTCTTCATGTATTCAGGAGAATTTTCTTATTGATGCTTTTCTTCTCGAGCTATTTATAGCTTGTATGATAGTCATTTTATTTCAGAAAAGTGTCAACATAGTTTCTTGTTCACATGGAACAGTTATTAAGCAGACCTCTAACAAGTAAATACATATTATAGGACAAACATATATAAACTTTTATACTAAATATCAAATTGCAATTGCAATCAATTATTTTAAGCATATTAGGATAGATGCAAATTTAAAAACTCTGTGTGTTGCTGAAAAATGCATGACAACAAATAAACATATTTTCATAGACTGAAACAAAACTTATTATACATACGCAAGACTAGCAATTGTTGACTTCTGATTTTTAAATGAAATCAATAGATCTTCATAAGATCTTAAGGCCCCAATGAGAAATAAAGCAGACAAAGCAAAAAAAGGGGCAATTAATCCATCTTTTGCTAGAAGTGGAACCAAACTGAAACAAAACAAGAATATGGCATTTTCACAAACAGAAGAAAAACAGGAAAAGCATGCTCATAAAATTTTAAGATGATTCAATATTATAATTACACTAATGTACCAACAGCCAGAAAAAATACTGTGAAAATGCACCTATAATTAAAACATTCACATGTAAATATACAAGGTGATCAAAATGTTGTGCACAATTTTGTTGTAAATTAAGAATGGCAATACTTAAAATTACTTAATTCACAACTACTGTTCTGCATTTTTTGTCTTTATAGATTGTATCCCATTTACGAGGACTGTAAATTAAGTAATGTCAACATAGGTATAAATAAATTTTTAATGAACTTACAAGCACAATTGCATTACATTTCTTCTATGTAATCACCAGTAAAGCTTATAACCTTTTGCCAAATGTCGGGAAGCCGTTGTAGACCAGTGGCAAGGTGCTGATTGTTGATGTGAGCGACCGAGCGCCCTACTGCGTGGAGTACAGATGAAACGTCAAGAAATCAGTGACCTCGGAGGGGTTCCTTCAACTTCTGAAACAGATCAAAGTCACAAGGACTCATGTCGGGTGAGTAGGGAGGGTGGTTCCAGGATTTCCCATTGTCACTGTCGCAAAGGGAGAGTGACATTGTTTGTGACATGGCAACGAGCGTTGTCATGCAATACGATAGGGAGATTGTTGTGCAATAAACGTGGAGCGCCGCATAGCCGGACGCAGATGGTGGTGTAGAAATCGGCAATAGTAATCTGCATTGACAGTTTGTCCTTCAGGTACAGCATGTGTAAGAATCATATTGTCCCAGTCATATACCACAATCAGCATAACCTTCACATGACTGGGTTCCTGTCGAAATTTCTGTGGACGTGGTGCACCTTGGCGACGGCATTCATTTGATTGACGCTTTAATTCAGGCTCATAGGCTCATGCCCATGTCTCATCAATGGCGACAATACGCTGCTGAAATGCATCTCCTTCATTGCAGTATCTCTCCAAGTGGGTGCCAGCCAGTGCATACCGGTGCCATTTCTGTACTTCAGTTAGTCGATGTGGAACCCAGCGGGAAGCAATTTTTCTCATCTTGAGAGATTTCTTCATTATGCACCACACCGTTTGATGACTCAGACCAACCTCTAAGGATAATTCTCGGACAGTCCATCGGCGGTCTATGGTAAGGAGACCGCTCAGGATGTCAATCTGCTCTTGAAGAATGGAGGGCCAACCTGTGCATTGCAAATCCGCAGTCTCATTCCGACTTGAACGGAATGCTTGAACCCATCGTGCTACTGTCCTATACAGTAAAGTATTTGTGCCACAGGCTTCCAGATGGCATTCTGTTGCATTTTTGCCACGGGCAACCTCGATTTTAAGCCATGACCGCTGATCACCTTTTGAAAACATTCTTTAGAGAGATGGAAACGAAACTCCTCACTTTAACACCACACAACAACTACCCTTCTAAGCAGATCGACTGTTTTTTGCACTCTACACATCGACACCTCACCCCTCCCATATCCTATTTGTGCATGCCCACCCTTCTGCGAGTTTCAAGGTTAAGTTGCCACTATTTAATTTACAACCCCCGTACATAAAAAATTTCTAAAATGCTCTAACTATCTTGCTATTCAATTTTGCAATTTATATTTAATTCCAATAACAAAAGATTCTATGTTAAATAAACATAAACTTATAAATAATATTATATGAGAAATAAATTTACCTAAAAGTTGACATGCAAGCAAACCAAGTACAAGCTAAAGGATGACCTTCAAATAGTAACAGAATAGCTCTGTAAAAAAGTGGGAGCATTAGCACTTTTATGCAACCGTAAATGCTTATAGTTAACATATAATTTGAGATAGCAATTAATACACTTAAAATCTGTGGAGATTAATATCACAAATAATATCACTAAAAGAATAAATACCTAAAATAAAGCTTATAAAGAAACACAGCAGTTTTTCATTTTGATTTTCTTTGTACTTAGAATAAATTTAAATGTGTGCATAATAAAATACAACTAAAAGTTTTTAAATCATTTTTAATTGCATACGTATACTTATAACAATTACAATAAGCAATAAAGATAGTTTTGGTAATCAATATGAATATTTGTAACACTCACCGTTTCCAGAAAAACATTTCAAGATTTAATACACGCTTTAAGAAAAACTGAATTATGACTTCTACACAATGATACTTATATAGTTATCTTACAGAATATGCATCTCTTCTCTTTTGATGCAACATAAAATGTAAAATTAACGGCAAAAAATATGGTCCTAAGTTTAAAAACTCAAATCTGATAAAACTAACTCAGTGATCTGAGTTAGGTTATCTATCACTGAGTTAGGTTTGAGGAATGATATTATTTGGGAGAAAGAGTGAAGATTGTGAAACATGTTTAAGTTTTTGGATGCACATTCTTATCTCAATATTATTATAAAATTATTAGCAAAATTACTACATCTTGTTTATTTCAAGCCTAGAAGTGGGAGAAGGGTTAAAACATTTTCAAAGCACAAAGATAAATCTCTCCCCTTCTAGACTTCCCATTTAAATAGAATCCATATTCTTGGAAAATGTTCCTATTTGTCTCTCTTACATTTGAGCAATTATAGTAACAATATAAACATATTTATTTTAAAGATATATAAACAATCAATAATACGTTTTTTGTGTTATATTATGGAGTCTTAGAGCTGTTCTAAAATTACTTTTCTTGATTTTTCATTCTGGGTTGTTTTATTAAAACATACGATTCAGATTTAAAAAAACGCATATGCATATATAGTACATATTTTTTAAAATCCGAATTACATACTTTGGGGGAAAAGAATGCAAATTATCTAAAAACGTTTAAAAAAATTTTTGAATACAATATTCAAAATTTTTAGATTATTTACGTCTAAAAATATAAAAATTCCTACAAAGGAATAAAAATTAGATCTAATAATAAAAACTAGATCTATTAAATGGAGAAAATAATTACAAATAAATCTCTACATGAATGAAAGTTTAAGCTTATACAGTGTTTTTTTTTTTTTTTTTAATAAAATACTTCCTGAATGCAAAACAACAGCAACAAGAATCAGTAGTGAAACCTCTCACTGCCTCATTTCTGAGTATGACAATAAACATTAGTACAGAATATCAGCTCTCTAAGATGACCATCTCAACAGAAGGCCAAAACTTTCTAGATCCATTAGTGATTGCCTTGAAAGTTAATTCTCTTTATTTATCTTCTTAAGTAATTGTTATACTAGTTCAGAAACATTAAAAACTGTTAATTTACTCATAAACAGAGAAACCTCTTTGAAAAATCCCTCCACAGATTTTGCTCTGTTGTAGAGATGGTTCTCTTGGAGATGTGACAGCCAATACCAATGTTTTGTTACATTCTTCCATATGTTTTGCGTTGAGGTAAGTCAAGAATGAATTTCAACAAGTTCATTTTTAAAAAGACAATTTATTTAACTTTTTAATACCCATCACCAATATTTTGTTATTGTCCACACCTAAAAACACCTCAAGAAATACCATACCTCAAAGAAAATGCAGTTTTGATTTAGTGAAAATTAAAAAAGATGGCATCAAACAGCGAACAGGAATATATATAAAATTAAACAGGTATTCATGTTTACACTCTGATCTTTATTTAATATTCACCTTTATCATAGATTGCAGATAAAACAGAAAACTGGAATTTAAATTTTGGAGTTTTCTAAAAAAATCTATATGCATTTTCAGTGAACTGGCCATTCCTTGTGCTACAATAGAGCCATGAAAGAATAACAGTAGTAAACCAAAACAAGAACAGAAAGGGTGGTTAGTCATAATAAATTAGTTTTTCTATAAAATCAACATTAAGCTAAGGCTGAATTCAGCCTTTATTGATATTTCAAAACCTCGTACCTTTTTTCTCTTTTTCCATATATAGGTAAAATAATAAAAATAATAAAATAAAAAATAAATTAAAAAAAAGAGAGAGATAATTTACAAAGCAGGGAATAATATGCTTTTTTTCACGAACTTGATATGAAAGCAAGAAGAATGCGAGAGAGCTATTTACCTGTAACATTTAAAAAAATACATAACACTAAAGGAATGACTATGCTAATTAATACTAAATTTGCATGTACAAATAAATGAATTTTTACATAAATATCTATATACTATTATATTGTTTCAAAAGAATATAGTAAAGTTAAATTAAATTTAAATTTAACAAAATTTCTATTCGTAAAAAGCAAATTAAAGTAAAAAATAAAATAAAGAAATAGGTTTAAAAGTAATTATAAATAAAACAACTTATATTGCAGCGAACTAATCTACAATATCATTTAAATTCTGAGAACATAAGTAAATCAAGTGCAAGTATCAAAATCTATTAACAAATATAAAATCTAATAATTTTTTTTAAATCCTAAAAATTATAAAAATGCATAAAGTGAATAATTGTTGAGCTGGCAGAAGACAGACTTATCAAGGGGAAGTTGTCCTCAAACCTAACTCTTCAATTATTCAATTCGTGTTTCGTCATTCATATAGGCAAGGGTAAAATTCAAAACCAAAAGTAAAACTAAATGATGTGATTTACCAAAAGTAATTCAAACGAGTGGAATTTTTTGAAAAGAACAAATTAAATATAAAACAATATTTTTTAAAAACCAATATTCTTTTTAGAAAACCAATGTAATTTAGAAACTCTTGCCCACAAAAAACTCCCCAACACGAATATGCATATAAACTAAAAGGAAACAGATACTATTTAACATACAAAAATAAAAAAAAAAATAAACTAGAAACTATATTAAATAATACAATACTAAAATAATAAAGGCAAGTAAAAAGTAAGTTTTAAATTAATTAATTTACCATTTATTCCTATTTGGAGTGTGGACAAGGAGCAGAAAGTCAAACTAAGTGATGTATAGTAGTGTGTTTCTTCTAATTATAAAAGAGGGCACTAGTAAAAAGTTAATAGTTTCTTCTAATATAAAAGTAGTTTCTTCTAATTATAAAACAGGGCTTTTTATGAATAGAAATTTTGTTAAATTATATATTATTATACATTTAAATTCTGTAATTTAGTTTTTAAAATACATTGCAACCTCTCATGATGACCCCCACCTCTGAAAAAGAATGTAAATAAGGAATGATATTAAAAATCAACAGTAATCATGTTTTTTTGGGATACCACTATGTGAAGATAGGATGTCCCATTATATGGTACATTCTGATTATCTGCATCCCCACCCAAAAATTACAAAATTGTTGGTAATTTGGAGAAGAAACATTTAGGTTTCCTAATGTATATTTCACTGATGCATCCAATGCACTCTTCCTTATCTAGAAAAGCCATGCAACTTTTTGGAGGTAATTACACCAATCAATAGTTGTATTAAGTGATAATCCCAGTTCTTCTTCACACAATTTCACTGACATACATTCTTATATCCAACAACAAATAAAGCGAACAGCCGTTCTAAACGAACTATGTGTATCTTCAAACTAGTTTCTCACCTGCATTCTAAAACGTGGCTTGCAATTCTTCACACAGTATTTCCATAAAACCTAGTCATTTAAGAAATATAAGTGTGTTCAGAGCATTCTCTATCACTGAATACACTGTCATATTTTTGAAGAAATACAATGCTTTCTTTTTCATCGGCCAGCAAACATCACAATTCCATTACAATTCATTATGATAAAAACAACTGTGCTCAATGGAAAAAAAAAAAAAAAAAATCAGGAAAATGACTGTTGAGTTTCGTTTCAAAACTGCAACTTGTCCACAAAGCATGCGAGACAGACACATACCTGGCTGCCACATAAATACTCTTTGGCAAGATCCTGGGTTACTTCATAAATACTTTTTGGTGACATGGGGCACTCTCTCATCACTACCTTTTCAAGACTTTTCAGTGGGGTGCAGATAACCAAAAAGTACTCATTATATTAAAAACTTTATAAATTTTCCTTTTAGGCTTTTAAGCATAAAAACAATGAAATAATCTTGAAGCATAAAATAAAGTAAAATTTAATTTGAAATTCAAAATACTAAAACATAATAAACACTGATACCAATATATTACCCCTCCCCCCAAAAAAAAATTTAACCACCACACACACAAAGAACATTTTTGGCAACCAATGACATGTTACTTTCCATGTTACTACCGTTTACAGTAAAACTGGTTTCATCTGTGGTTCAGGATGATGATTATGATAGAAATCTTAAACCAATAACAGATTGGTGGAAACATGCAACCTGCAACTTTTTGAAAATGGGATTAAAAAGATGTGCATCTTTTCTTAGGGAAAACAAATATGAAAGTTGTTTTAAAGAGCCAGTTGTCCTTTATATTTGTCTGGTGATAATCACTCAAAGAATTTAATGCTTGACTGAGTTACACTTAAAAATGCATACACTGAAAGAAATTGTTAATTCAAGATCCATTACATTTTTCAAAAACATTACATTTTGCACAGCAATAAAAAAAACAAAAACTCACATTCTGTTATGGTGTACTCTTAAAGGACTGAATCTTATAGAAATGCAAAGTTAATTAATCTTTCTAGAGGTACCAGTTCCAAGAATTAAAAAATTTTCCATGATATGAAGTGATCATGTGGGAGGTTCAATATTCTCTCTTTTTTCAATATTTTCCATTCTGTTTAATATTCTGCATGCTCAGAGTGTGTTAATTTGCCAAGAAAGACCCAAACATAGTTCAGTTGATCCCAATGGGGGTCTTTCATAAAGCCATTCGGAAGAAACTCATAGTTGATCAGTTATGGTAGATTATAACTAAACATGCCCAAAGGAGTTTTGTATAAACCAAAGGTGGGCACCAAAATAATACAACACAGTAAAAAAAAGTAGTAAAAAATAGCAAAAAGAAAAGATTCCTTGCATGGCATCACTTCATGGCAGCTTTTGAAAAACAGGAAAACAACACATCCAGTGGCATCAGGGAGGTAAGTCCAATAATCAGCTGAAAAAGAATATGAGTCCAATGCTACCCTTCAATAAAAAGGTACCATGGATTTACTCAAAATCATCAAGATTCAATTTATTTCGCCAGTGGCAAAGCCTTTTTAAAAGACTTAATCTCTCACAGATTTCTGCCAAGTGAAAAGAATATCACGAATGATATTGTTGTGTGCATACTGGTTCATAATATATTGAATGCACAAGTCCAATAACAAAATAAAAAAAATTATTCTTATCACGAAATACAAAAAAAAAAAAGCGCTGGAATTTTCCTCAAAGATATTTGTACAATATCATGCAATATAAACAGTAGCTATATTTTAAACTACTAAAACGTTAAATGGAACGCAATCCAAGGCACAGAGAAAGGTAACCCAATAACAAAAATTACCAAAGCTAAGTAAACAACAACTGAGCTGAGATGTTTCTCTCCGGCTTTTATAGCTTTTTAAATCAGCCACGAGAGACAGTTCTAGCAATCTCTGGAAAGCAAAACGAGTAGAATTACGGTTACAGCTAACATACTAGCGAATTACATTTATTCAAATTAAATATCAATTAGTGCGATAAACTTTTATTCAATGTTAAATGCATGTGCTCTTGCATTTTTATTTTTCCGGCATAGCTTTCTATTAAAATTTGCCACACGCTACATTGCACTAGGAAATAAAACAATTTTAATTATAATTCAATTAAAAATATCTAACTAAATACAAAATTCGTAACAACATATTAATCTTATTTTTCTAGTGCTCAAGATCTTAAAGAAGATAAAGGAAGTAGAATCCATATGAAACTAGGGGAGAGAACTTTGGCAAAAAAAATACAACTTTTAAACATTACATATGGATACGAAATTTTGTTCGCCATATTTGTAAAAATTAACACTGCCCATAATTTTTCTCAAACATGTCAAATAAAAAAATTTCAAGTTTTAATAAAAATTGACATCTTTTGTTATAATTAAAATAAATTTAGCAGATATTTTAATAATTCCTAATTTTAAACCTTGTTTATTAAATGGAATAGTACTTCAAAAAACCTAAAACGAAAGAAGTTTAAATCCTTTTTCAAGAACAACCGAATGCTACTAAATCAAATCATTACATTGCTAACAGACATTTGAATAAGTCAAACAGCATTGATTAACGTAATAAACAAAAACCATTTAAGATTTAAACATATTTTCAGATTAAAGTTGAGACTGTACTTGATTAAATTAAATGCTTCAAACATCAGTTTAATGACCAATAAAATTAAGCTTAAATTCAATTTTAAAAAATTAAAAGTAATATTCAAAAACTAATTAATCAAAAGAGAAATAACTGGATTAATTAAAGATAACTTCCCCAGATTAATATAACACTCAACATTAAAAAAATTACAAATCAATTAAATTAAATTAACTAAAAGATAATAGATAGTGATACAGCAATATGAATTATGCTTCACAACCCCCTAATCCTTCCAATACATATCGCTGGACATCATAATAATTAGCACATCACTTCTATATAAATATTCATAGAATACTCACTAAAGCATATCTGAATTTATGAATGCTTGGCTGCAGATGGTACAACTTATAATAGAGTACAGGTGGCACTAAAAAAAATTTTCCGTTTACCAATTTTTTAAATCAATGCACATATACACAAAACTGGTCATGGCAAATCAGTGTAAATAATGAAATTATATGCAACAGATATTTGTATTTTAAAACTCATATATAGTAGAATACTTGGATATTATTATTGAATTATACAGACAAATTAATACTAATTTTTTTCCTGATGCAGAAATGAACGCAGAGTATGAAAACACATGGCTGACAGTTATAAAATATGAAAAACCATGGTACTTTGATATGGTATATTGTACTAATGAAAACTTAAAGAAAAAAGAAATGCTTTTAAAAATGACAGAAATAAAATTCCATATTAATGCACATATAATCATGTGGATAAACTTAGCATTATATCATTTACATAAAGAAAAATTAAATATTAAATATTAATGTTTGACAACTAAACATTAGATCTTCAGACAATGCTTTAAAGATGTCTATAATTGATTAAAAGCAGATCATGTTGAATAAAAATTAATCAGAAAAAATTATGCTCAAAAATAACTTTGGGGAGCATGGAGGAAGAAACTTGAATAGTTTTTAATTCCATGAAAAAATGAAAATGTGACAAAAACTGTACCTTTCTTTAAGAACTTCTTAAAATTTTTCTTAATAGCATTTCCTTTTCCCCTGACACTTAGTGATCAACAGTGATCTTAAACTACTGACTTCTAAACTACTTCATAGGAAAGTAATAGTCTAAATTCAGATAAATTAAAAACTGGGAAATTTCGAGACTCAAATCAGGAATCTCCCTGTGAAACCAAGTTAGTTAGCAGCTCTGCAAATATGAATAAGTTCATATATTCCACAAATACAAGTTTTACCTTGTCACCAAATGAGAAAATATAATAAAAAATTTTAAAAGATTATACTAAAAAATTCATTAAAGTCTTCTGTTTTAAACTACTGGCGAATATTTGACTTTTTTATTATATTCTGCTACACACAGAATAATATTAGACTATCATTAGCCTAATAATTTTAAAATGTTACATCATAATATGACAATCATATTAAAAATGTCTTTGTTTCAAAGTTAAGATATGAAAGAAATTTCAATCCATTTTGAAACATATGTTATGTGAAAAGTGTGTTTACCTTAAAATGGCAAGTTGTGAAGTGGTAAATATATTTTTCATCTTTCTGAAAACAGATAATGCATACCACACATTAGCACCTTTATCCTAAAATAAATAAATAAACATTGTGTACTTTAGTTACGCATCAGTTACATTCAGATTCAAATTACAATAAAGCACAATCAATTTAAGAAAATTTCTCAGATTAAAAAAATGCTTTTTTTCCTAAAATTTATATGCTTAATATTTCTTTTTGAAAAACTGATTTTATATTGGGTCATCCAAAAAGTTCTGTGTTTTTTCAAACTGAACCGCATTTTCTTCTAATCATTTTGTTACAGTTGATACTGAATGTGACTTTGATGAAAGTGGATTTTAAATATGGTCTTTTCTACTCATGCCTCAGCATAATTTTTGTTTCAGCCTAGTGCTCAGAATACAGAACCCAAAAGTTCATTTTTGTCACAACACGCAGTTTTAATTTAAAAAAGGAAGAAATGCCACTTATATTGTTCCTGTTTCAAAAAGGCTCATTACAGGAGATAAGAAATGGATATTATGCAATAATGTTGCAAGAAAAAAAGGTAATGGGGTAAACAATAACTCCAATGATTCATAGTATACAAAGCAATTGTATTCTATGAATTGTTTCCACCAAATCAGACAATAAATTCAGAAAACTATTATTCCCAAATGGCAATTTGGGCGAAGAAGCACCTATAACCAACCTATAACCTAGAAATCGAAGCACCTATAACCAACCAATCTTTGAGGTGTTGTCCTCCTTCGTGACAATGATCGACCACACTTTCGATGAATGCAAGACAAAAACTTATGGAGTATGACAGATGTTTTGTGTCACCCACCATATTCAACAGACCTTGCCCTCTTGGATTTTCATCTCTTTTGGTCACTTCAAAGTTATCTGAATGACCTGGAGTTCACTTCTTTGGACACTGTTAAACACCTCATCAGTAACTTCTTTATGAATAAACCTAATGACTTTCTCAAAACCAGAATTTTAAAGGTGCCTGAGAAATAGCAAAAAATCATCGATAGAAATGATCCTCATCTGATTCATTGAAAGTTTCTTATGTTTTTGTCCTGCTTCATTTATATTTATCATAAAAAAATCACAGAACTCTTCAGATAACCCAGTACTACAAAACAATTTAAAGTTAGTCAAGTTTTAAGTGAAATATAAGAATTAAATACACATTTTTATGCATGTTCAATAATTTTACATCAAATTCAGTGCTACTTAATATAACCTATGATTCCTCTAAAATATTTCAAACATCATACAAGAAATATTATTTCTTAAAAAAGTAAAATTTTTATTAAAAACAGCATTACCTTGAAATGAGAAAATTACATAAGTTAACAGTACTCATAATTTTAAAGAATACTATTAAAGAATATTAGAAATATTAGTAGCTATATAAAGTAATTTAAATAAAATAAGCTTCAAAACAGAGATGATGTATCTTTAATTATGGTTCATTCAAATATCATGAAAGTTGAGAGGGAGAGCGGAAAAAGATATTATGGCGAGATTCTTCTTAAGAGAGAACAAAATGTGAAAGGTTATCCATAAGCATGCCTTTGAAAAAATCCAGTACACTTTATGAATGCATTTAGCACTTTATTATTTCTCTAAATATATCTATCTAATTCAGAGAATTTATTATAATCAGTACTTATAAAGTTGAAAAGCAGTATCGAATTCCATTCAACACAATTATTTTATATAATTTCAAATATAATTATTTATAATTTTAAGCAATTCACATTATTTCCTTTCTTTGTGTTAGTATTAGATAAGAGGAAATATGAAGATACTTGATGATAAGAATCTTTCGCAAAGGATCTTTCGAATAAATTAATACTCTTCTTTTAATGAGAGCGACATAAGAAACCCTATGTCATACCAACAAAATAATGAAAGAATTTTACAAGGTAAAAAAAATTTTATGAAATGTTAATTTGAATGGAAACAAGCTGCATACAGAGATTATGTAATCATGTACAACAAAATGCATGAATTAAAATAATAAAAAAAACATGAAATTAATTCATTTTTACTAAAATAACATTACACCTCTCAATATCAGATAGCACAGAAATATGTAAATGAACAAACAGCTTAAAAACAACTTAGGGAATGTTTTGAGTGTAATATGTTCAATTAATGTAATATGTTCTCTCAAGCTGAGTAATTTATTAAATTTTGGTTTGGTTTATTTGATTACGGCAAAGCACTCAAGGCCACCTGCCTAAAGGAAGGAATGCCTTCATGAAGGACTTTCTAAGGGAAATTGGCTCGTATATACATTACCTATGGGGAAAACTACAAAAACGTCCATGCAGCAAACTCATTTGTGGGATTCGAACTCTGACACAAACTATCAGTGATCAGTGATTTTACCACTGGGCAGCTGGTGGGCTGCTTTATTAAAGCATGTTATTCCTGTGTTTATCATGAATTTTGCTGCTGATTAAATCCTTTCAACTATAACTTTTAACTAAAATTATATCCCATGCAACGATCTTCCCTTGCAACTGGAAATATATGTGCCAATTCTGTATCATGTTTTACATTTTCAATATTTATAAGGCACTAGGAAGTTTTATTACACAAAAATTGATATTAGTAAACTCAACATATATTCATTGATACACAGTAATATATATTGAATAATAATATAAATTGGTAATTGTAATCTCAATTCATATTGTAAACTCAGCTAATAAGAGATTGAAATCTGTCTTTGAGGGAAAAAAAAGACTACAAGAATAGTTCACATAGGTACTAATGATTGTGATGGATTGAAATTTGATTATGTAGAAACAAAAAAAAATTGCACCAAGTCCTTTGTTAAGAATCCAACAGCTATTCCACTAAATGCATGAATCATGTAAACTACTATCAAATAACCACTCTTCATAGTTATGGTAGAAAATTAACTAAATAGTGAAAAATTGTTTTTGAGAAACTAGTTGCAATTTGGATTTGCAAATTTCTGGATTGTAAAGATTTGTTATTCCAATAATTTCTGTTATTTAAACTTAAGTTTATCAACATGTTTTTGTGATATTTATTAATCCTAATTACACAGTTTTGTTGAAAAAGTCTTCCACTGAACTGGTGGATAATTCTGTATAATATAAACCCTGAATTTGTATAAATCAAGTCCTGAGTTGCATAATTTAGACCAGGGCACGTCTCACTCAGTACACATAAATGCTAGTTGCAAGAAACACAAAGCCATTTTCATACTTAGTGATGTCATGAATAAAAAGGATGCATATTCTAGAACAATTTTTGACACAAAGCAGTTCAGTTTTGGGTTCTCTTAAAAACAGAGGGTGATGCCGAAAAATAAATGTTATTATTTTGGATGAAACAAAATGTGAACATATAAGAAACATCTAAAAAGTTACAGGGAGGGAGAAAAATTTTCAAAACAGTGCAATCATTAAGATAAGTAATTTGCAAATTTTACAATAAATAAATAAATAAATAAAACAATTTCAAATAAAACTTGAAGTACAATAAAATCCTATTTTGATTTTTAAAAAAATATTAACTCACTTCATACAAACCTCTAGAAAGTGGAAATAATCGATGGACAACTTGAAAGAAATCTGATCTTGACAAAAATGGCATCCAACAAATGGCACTTTTAATTAGCACTGTAAACGCAAGGTTTAAGAACTTTACTATTCTAAATGAGGAACATTTTTTCTTTTAATTAAAATATGCTGATATAATAGTTTAAACTGAGTTACATTAAAATGAAAAATATTATATAATATTGTGCATTACCTTTCCTTCCATGGAAGTTCTAAGCATGATCCCATAAGATAACAAAAAAAATGGCAGAGCATAATATAGTGACATCTGCTTGTAATGAAGAGCAAAAGTGAAAAATATAGCACCTAGACAATCATATTCCTTCAAAAGCAATACTATAGCCCACATTGTGAGACCAAGGCTTACAGAGTTATATATAAAACAAGATTAAAGAAAAAATACACTTTATGTATTTGTAGTATACAAATGGTGATAAAGAAAGCAGTGGATTCAAGGCATGTATGAAAGCAGCAAAATTGATACTAGTGACATTAGAGATTAAAAACTGTGAAGTTACCATATTTCTCAGCCCTAATATACATAATATAAAATAATTATTAGAGGCTAATTAAATATTTTGTTCTGAATGCTTTTTAATGCTATTGGATAAAAGACTTCATTTTCATTTTCATCATTATGTAAGTAGATATGTTATACACATCATGTTTGAATCGTATGATAGGGCTTAATCTTGAAGTGGCACACTTCCAAAAGACTTATTACAAGCATTTTATTTTTAGAATAGAATGGGAAAGAAGTCACATTAAATAAGAAATTTAAAGGGATATTAAAAATTGAAGTCAAAATTTTTGTCTTGCATACATCATTTAATATGAAACACATAATTATAAGCAAAAGGATACTGAAAGTGCCCATGATCAATAAGAATCAATCCTGGATACAGCAAACACAAACAGGCTGCTATAGCCTATTAGGAAAAAGTTAAAAGCAGCATTAGACAAAGACAAAAAAAAAAAAATAAGAAATATTTTATTACATCAAGTTAATAAAAAATATGTATATTTTAAAATATTTACTCATCTCTACAACAACTGTACTTAATGATTGTACCACAGATCACATAGTTTATAAATACATATTCTTTCATACATGGCTGTTTTAAGAATTTAGAATTTGTTGACCAATGCAGCAATAAACCTTATTAGCAGCATTATGCTACTAAAATATGTTTAGAATTCATCTGAATTTTAAAGTATTTGATTTTCCCCTTATTTTTAGTGTTATGTAAAGAATGGTTTTCAGAACAGTTAATGCCATAAATAACGAATATCTGAACTTAAAATACACCCTTCTTTAAAATTCTATACATGAGAAAATCTGAGACTGTGAAAAGTAAGTTAGTCCTCTATTATAGCTATAAAGAAAATTATCAATATTTACTAATTCCTAAAATTGTGGATCTTACGTAATTTGGGTTTTGTGATCTTACATAAATTGGTCAAACAATCATCCTTTGAAATACCATTAAAACCTCATTAAAAATTGTAAAATATTGAAAAATGTATGTAACTATTAAATTTTTAGCTTTCTGCCTGCATCAATTAAATTATTATACAGTTTCTCATGTGTTTCATAACTCCTTTAAGCATTCTATTATTCATTAAATATACTATTGGTCATTAAAATATCTAACTGAGCAATTCTATCAGGTGAGTAATTACTTCAAAATTTTTCTAAGATGAGCTACATGCAAAATTTCACATTAATCCAATGAATAGTATTTTTGTAATAGTAGCAAACTCACTCACAGACAACATTTTACTTTTATATTCAGCTGTATACTATAAGGCAGAAACTTGGAAATGCCTGAACATTGTATAAAATACAGGAGACATATAATGAATTAGTTTCATGTTATTTTACTATGGAACAATAAGATATAAAGCAGGATTCATGAAATGGTATGATTTCTGTCCGGTTTCTATCTAAACTATAACGTACAATTTAACACTAACCATCCATTTTTATTTCTGGCAGGAAAAATTATTATTAAATTTGCTTGTTTTTAACAGAGATTACCTTATGCCTCAGTTTGAAAGGTCTTCGAATAAAAGCCCAGTATAAGATAACAGGAATATAGAACAACAAATCTGCAGCTAAAATTGAAAGAAAAAAAAATTATTACACAAAATGAAATTGTGCTACTACGTTATTTGAAATAACAAAATTATTGGATGTGCAAATAACATACCAGTTGATCGCATGAATATTTTATGATGATAACTCTCATACCCCCTTGAAGTGTACAAAGTAACCCAGTCTGGATTTAACCATTTTGCACTACAAATATACAATAATTAAACGTTTTTACTTTGAAATTTTCGATATACTATTCAAGCATTCCGATTATTTTATATAGATTCTAATACAAATTAAGAAAATTTCAACTAAATTAAAGAAGCTGCAGTCTCTATCTTCAGAAAAAAAAAATTATTTTGAGAAGGAAAACCAAAGTTAATACCTTCAGTGATTACCATAAATTGCTATCATCTGTTTATGAATATCGACTGGCATGCAACTTTCTCGTGTAAAAAATTATTATTCATTATCACTTTATTCATAACTCGGAGATAGTACTTATTGGCTAGCACACGCTATTACTCAAGATGTTAAACAATGAAATACAACCATCTTTGTTGGCACCCAACGACTGCAGCTGCAGAAGCCGATATTGGCAATTTTCGGTACTAAGTACGAGTAATATTATGCAGCCAAAAATCTCACTTCTCAATCAATATATACAGATACTGATATTTTCATAATTTAACTTTCAATGTATATTTGCATCTTAAAAATCCAGATGGGTTGGGAAAATTTAGATCAAAGAAAAAACAGCAATCATAGCTTCTTAGAAAATGCAAGAGAGTCTCAGTGAATCACTGATTTGGTTACTTGGCCAATAAGAAATGCTTACAACCAATAAAATTTTCTTTTCTACAGCATTTGAACTTAATACATCAAATAAAATCTGGATCTCATTTTCATAAATCTCTGCATTTCAATAGCTGTTTGTCTTTAAAGCTTAGAATTCCTTCTAACAGCTTTTAACTTTGCATTAAGAAGGGGAAAAACATGAGGTTTTACCAATTGCTAAATGACATTTTCCTGTTAATTATTTTTGTTAAAGATCCTGCCAATAATTAGCTAAACTAGTGGCTCTCCTCGTGCTAATTGTTTTGGGAGATGACTTCTTCTAGAGAAATTTATACGAGAACTTGCAAGTTGTGGGCTCAGTTACCATAAGTTTTGAAGCTGAAATCAGTCAGTAAACAAAGAATTGCTATCTGGCATAATCGTCTTAAGCTGACTGATTAAAAAAATTGAATGCTTCCATTTGGATGCTCTGTTGCTATCAATATCCCATTCTACATGCAAAAGTGAAAACTCTCAGGAATACAAAATAACCCTCCATATTAAAATGTGAACTGATGATCACATGGCAATGTATTGATAGTTAATGCCCCACTGTAGAAATGGGATTTTCCCAGAAGCGCCACTTACTTTTTATAACAAATACAATTAAAAAGTGGTAATAAAACATTATGATATGTATCAAACTGGTTAGTAAGTAATATTTAGGCCTTTCTTGATACAATGTTTTGACTACATGCTAGCGTGTGATAGGCACTAGGGGTAAAATTATTTTCCAAATGCCACATTATGTGCTGGTGCGTGATGCATAAAGTAAAACAATTTAATTATCATAAAGGATAAAATGCATTATTTTTGTATGATACTTTATCACTGACAAATATTTAATATAAATGAATTATTATAAGTTGGTTACAATGATATAATCACTGCAAACAATATTTTTAGACATTTTACTTATGGTGTCCTTCACACAATCTAAGCAACAACCGGGAGATCCATCGCAAACTTTACATATATAAATGGTGTATTTATGTTTTCCCTGAGAATAGCAACTTTTGCACTGTTTTCATACTATCTTTCCACTCTTCTTTTCTTCCCATGGTTTGAGCACATGTTCTGATTCAGCTGACACATACAGGAGCACGACGGACAGATTGTGATTTCAATAAACTGCTTATCACCGATAAATGAAAGTCATAAAGTGATATGTTTTCAGTGGAATATTTATTATAAAATGAGAATATCAAATCATTAATTGCAAAGTATACACTATTTTGGTAAGCCATCTAATGGTTTTCCTTTCACATGGATAATACGCAAGTATCTGATCTAGCTTATCAACATCTGCCATAAATCTATTATATTGAATGACAGGATACGTTTTCCTGTTCCTTCTAATTGTCCCAATACAATGAGATTTTCTATCAGAAAGACAATTTGCCAGTTCATAACTATTACACTAACTGTCCATAAACATACTATGCCCAACATCTAGCAATCCTTTCAATAAATTAAATACATATCTTGTGCATGTCTTTCCCTTCAGAGTCATATAGTATCTTGCCATTATAAACCATAAATTTGATAACCATACCATTAGGTGTTGTGATCATATATAACTTGATAGCATATTTATGATGCTTGTTTGGAATACACTGTTTAAAAATGAGCCATCTACACCATAATATCATCGGCTAAACCAAACTAATTTCTCATGCTGGGTAGTATATTTCAGACAATTATGTGTTGAACAAATTCCCCATACTTCTAATTTTATATAGTCGACCCTTTGGGAGTTCCGGATTTTGCTCTGGGATTGTTGTGAAATGCATTGCCCTCAACAATAAAAGAAAATAATTCCTGCTTATAATATATAAGAATACACTCAACCCCCCCTAAAAAAAATTTTTTTCCAGTAATCTTGAATGCAGTTTATTCTTATAATTCCCATACATAAAATCAATCCCACAAATACCAACATTCCATCTTTTGTGGTTTCCTTCCAAGCATTAATTTTAGAATGTTTCTTTGTTTCACAGCAACAAAGTACTTTATGAGCACAGTCATTGGTTTGAGCAATTATTTCATTCAAAACATTTTCAGTAAATAAATGCCGAAAGTAATGAAACCTAAAACCTAAAACAGATTGCAACAAACACTCTGATTTTGTGAACGGCAATTATTCCACTATTGTGGGAGAAATTGATTTCCTAATTTACTCTTCCTACCATTGCCAGTCAATTTCCCAAATTATATTCCCAACCACAAGCAGAATCATGCTGATGACATGTCGCCTCTTGCACATCTTGCAACTCATCTTCCTCTTCAGAATCCGAAATATCACAGGTACTTTGGGAAGGAATGAAATCTTCATTGCTGTCGTAACTTACATCATTCGCATAATTGTCTGAAAGCTTAGCCAACAATTTTGTTATTTCATCATCTGTTAGAGACATGAGGGTTGCTATTTACATTTCTGGCCTAGTATTGAAAAAACAAATGTTTATGATCGGAATAGGTTGTATTGTTTTCCAAAATATTCTCCATGAAGATCAATACACCTTTGCATGCGTCTGAACCAATTTTCGAAGCACATTTTCCACTGCAATTCGGGTAACTCCAAAACATGCATTTTGAATGCATCAACCGCTTCTTCAGGTGTCGTTAATCGCTGACCATGCATTTTATTTTTGATGTGCAGGAATAAAAAAGTCACTGGGTTACAAGTCAGGGCTGTATAGAAGAAAAGGCAGTAAGCAAATCAGGGCTCTATGGCAGACGATGCATCAATTAAATGTTTTGGTCTGTCAAAAATTCCTTTGTTCGAGCCAATGTTTGAGAGCTCGCATTGTCATGATTAAGAATGATTTGCCTCTTCTGCTTTTCTTAAATTTCTCCGATAACTTCTGGCAAACAAATGGTAGTGCACCATTCAAAACTGACTGTCCTGTGTTGCTCTAATGCCACTGTTGTCAAGTGACCGGTAATGCTGAAGAAACAAGCAACCATTTGCTTCAATGCGCTTCTTCCACAAACAACTTTTGTTGGATTTGACTCATCTTGGAAGACCAATGCAGTCAACTGCTGTTTTATTTTGGGCCCATATGCATAGATCCATGATTCATCACCTATGTAGATGTTATACACAGGCTTTGATGCACCTTGAATGTATTATTTCAACATTTCGCCGCACCAATCGACACAAGTCTTCTTTAGAGTGTCTGTCAGATTATGCAGGATCCAATGCGAACATATCTTTTTTATGGTCTATTCTAATTTTCGTAATATCTGGATAAACCAGTTATTGAATAACACAACAGTGAGTGAAATGGGGGGACACAGTCCTTCTTTGAATGTGGCAAGATATGATTAGAGCAAGAAAGCAAGAAATGATTACACTGGCTTTGGCGACAACAGAAATTTATACATTTTGCACAGAGGACGATTAATTTGCCAGTTAAGTACAATGGACAAGGAAGTACCAAAAATTTTTGTCAGTTTCAATTCTAACAAATCCGTCCTGCTACGCTAAAATTTTAATCTTCTTGCAAAAGATGACTATCTCTAAGAATACATACACCATAGCTATTTTTCTTATTTGCCTCTTTATACTTCTAATGAAAACATGGATTATATGTTTAGTCTCAGTTTGGTTGATGATGAATGGAGACACCTGTCTTTACAATGGTTAACAGGTATTGTCCGACATTCATCATTAACTAGATTTCTTTTAATTTTAAATAATAACCAAATTATTTACATTTTTATATTACAATACATGATTTAAAGGTATAAATTTTGAAGGTCATTTACACTGAAAGAGAAATAAAATCAAAACGTAAAATGAAATTGAATTAAAAATAAAGTTCATAAAGTCCACAGTTCATGGAATCCAAAATGTTTGATCAAACATTTATAAAATCAATCGTACAAATAATCATATGTCTTATTTCAGCCTTTACACTTTATTCTCAGAAAATAAAATTGCTGTGTATGAGCTTATAAATAAAATAATAGAAATTTTAAAGAAGTAAATATGCTACTTTGTGCCAGTTCAACCAATTAACATTTTAATGATGATTATTGGTTCAATAAAGCTAATTTATATTATAATACCTGTAAAGAACTATGGCCCTCCAAGCATCCTTCAATGTTGCATTAAACAAAAAGTATAGTAAATTGATTATTAAGTCCGTAAATGTTATTTTGTAACCAAATAGTGAAATCTGAAAAAGATTTTGCTCTTCTGTGGAGATGGTAACTTTACGAAAGTGATATTCAACACTGACCTTCATTTATCATTTATAAGAAATACTAGTCACTTTCAGAGTTGACCATCTACAGAAGATTTATGTGCAAGAAATTCCATGACATTTTATTAAAGCCTTTTTTGTAGCTCCTGATAGAAGTTCTGCTTAATAATTTAGTTTTTGCCAGTTTACTTTATTCTCATTATCTTTTGAATTTGAATGTTATTTTCAAATTATTCTAAAAGTGAAAAAATATCTATTCTCACTGTAATGGAATTTCACTCAAATTATGTCATATCAAAAACTACTCTAAATTCCCAGATTAATACGAAATTCGCAAAAAAAGTCTGATGTCCATGAAATCTTAAACAATTCATAAAAATAATCAAGGGTTGTTAGTTACTATAAAAATATAATTTAAATTACATTTTATACATATACAAGGTAGTCATAAAAATCTTCAGCAACATATGAACCTCTAGTGGCTTATCCGGTCAAGCAATCAAAATAAAACTTCAGATATTGTTATTTCAAGGTATGCATTCAAGATTGTGATGATTTAAAACAATAGAGCTCTCAAAGTTACGGTTATAGATAAAAAATTCGAAATTTTCGAATAGCAACACCCACTTTCTTCCTGTGCAAATATACCAAAAAACCATCAGTAGCATTAGAATGAAACAAGTATGATGAAAATTCATGGCATAAAACATTTGCAAAGACGAGATCATCATCATTCCTCATCAGATATGAAGATAGCAGATGGCCACTGGGGATACTATGGGTGGATGAGGTGCATTTCTCCTTAACTGGAGACATAAACTTCCAAGAATTGTGTTCACTGGGCTGACAAAAATCCTCACGATGTGGCATCAGTGGCTTTACATGAAGCTAAAGTGAATGTGTGGTGCGGCATCACAAGTAAATTTGTTCTAGGCCTGTACTTTTTTGAAAAGGTTGCTTTCACAGATAAATGAGCTCCATCACAAATGCTCAGTTAGAACAACATTGCAGAATTAAGTCACTTCAGAATTACAACAGCAAAATATCATCAATGACATTGTATGGATCCAAGATGGTGTATCTCCCCACATCACCACATGTGTTCGGCAAGTGCCGTAACAGCACTTTGGAGATAAGTCATCTCCCATAAGTCTGTGGGTTTTCTGGTCCTGACGTTACCTGAAATCTAAGGTGTACACATCAAATCCATGAGATTTGTCAGAATTGAAAGATGACATAAAACGTGAAGTTATACAGATTCCTCCTGTTATTACATTCTTCATTGTTGTCAGCAATTTTCCACACGCAATGCATTATGATCTGTGAAGATGGGTATATTGAAAACTTGTAATTTGAATAAAAATTTCCCTCTCTCCTCTGTTCCATTGCCACTGGGTTTTTACAACACTCTTCTTTGCAAATTGCTTACAATGGTAATTTTTGTCATACAGTATCATTCCAATGTCATTTATGATTTTTCAAGGCACGATTTTCAATTTTTCAATGTAATTTGGGCAGAAAAAAGTGGGTGTTGTCATTCAAAATACTTTCACTGTAAACAAAACTGTGAGAACTCTACTGTTTTAAATCGCCACAATCTCGAGCAAACACCTTTAACCTTCAAATAACAATATCTGAAATTTCATTCTGTTCGCTTGAGCAGATAGGCCACTAGGAGTTCATAACCGAGAAAAAAATTTTTTGTGAAAAAACCTGTATATATTAAACACTAAAGGAAAAGCTATTAACTCTCCAAACGGCCAGGGATTACGCCTTAAAACTCTAAACTTCACACCGGCAATGCGTAAATTGTATCTCCTTGACTATAATTCCAAAATGACAACCCTCACTTTGCACTTGGGCTTCTTTTTTCCAATATAATACCAGCTTGATTGTCTGACCACATTTTGAGATGCAAATCTGTGTACTTAAAGGTATCATAACGAATATTTTTGAATGTATATACATATATATATATATGGTTATGCTGCTTAGAGGGCTAATTGAGAGCTAAACTGAACTATTTTAATATATAAAACAATTATTTCTGAGCACCACAGTAAAGGATAATACATAGAAACTTACAGGTACCCACATATCATACTATGATATGCAGTAAGTGGAGGATAATCTAAGCCCCAGTACAGAAGATCATTCTTGGTAGAATTTTTGTACCTAAAATCAATAAAAGAAAATTATAACTAAGTCATATTAAAGACCACATTATCAAAAATTTAATTAAAATAATATCTACACTTACACGCAAATAAAAGTAAATTTCAAAAACGAAGACTGATGTATTCAATTGCTGAACAATACAATACTAACTTAGTCTCAAGACTAAAAAAAAAAGTCCCTTTGGACTAAAAAATAAGCACATAATAATTTTTTTAAAAAAAGCTTAAATTTAAAAAATATATATTATATCAATACTATTTCAAGTTTTTATCAAAAAGAATTAGTCCCTCAATGTAGACTGGTGCATATGTGTTAAGTGAAAGTACAAGCCAATAAGAACATTATGTTAATTTTGAGCATGATTTCAGAATTGACAATTTTTCCTTGCAACTTTATGTATTAAAGCAACCACTCTTATGTTGGATGATCTTTTTAAAGGAGAAAATAAATGATGACAAATACTGCAGTACATTATTTACTACATACACAGTTTTATAATTTAATTTGGTATTTTCCTTGAATATCAATCAGTAAAGCTGCTCACAAACAGGAATTTTATTTATTTATTTTTTATTTTTATTTATTTATTTAAGTGGGAATTTTGAGGTTATCCTTTTAAGAATATAACTATTGTTCCTTTTCGTGATTTTGTAGCAAACTACTGTATTCCTGAAGAAATCTCACTATTTCTTTCATTACAAGCTAACCCACAAGCAAACTTAAGTTTAAAAACTTATCATGGTTTATTTTTAAAAACACCATTAGAGCTTGGAAAGAATTGTCATGTGCATTGCTCTCAGCTCCCGACAGCTTGAGAAATGACTCACACAGTAACGTCTAAAATAACTCTTGTTTTAAATATCAGTAATTGAAAACAAAACAGCACAATAACATTTTATGCTGATATAACACCTGGTGACAATTACAAACTTCAGCCAACTGCACTGCGAAGTGTCAAGTGTGTTGCTGAGGAGAAATTTAAAAGAAAATTCTAAACACAAATTTTCTAAATGATATTTATAGGTTATTTATTTCTGTTTGAATTAAGGATAACTGATTTGTTCTTCTGATGAGTCTTTTTTTGGGACATGACAGATGATGACCTACTTACTAGCCATTACCTCTACACAGTGCGTGTTGCTTTGCTACCTATAAACTATTCTTGCAACTAGAATTTGTTCATGATCATGGACCACCTTCAGAATATGTGGGAATTTATTTCATTGGAACTCAGATAAACATATGTGAGAAAAAGATGTAAGTGTAATTAATAACGAAATATAATTCAGGCTTAATTTCCTCAGCATGCAATAGGAGCAAGACAAATTTTAGTTGAACAACATGTCTTTAGTTGCCAATCTCATGATACATTGCAATAGTGTATAAGTGGATGCTCATGATGCTTTATGATAAAAGCTGTTAATATGAAGGTCTTCGAATGTTGTAAAGAAAAAGTGAAATTTTCAAATTAATAGAATCTGTGATGAAATGTGGAGAACAGATAATAAATAAAGATGATATAACAGAAATATTCCATAGTGATGACAATGGACCAATAGTCATTCAATTAACAGATGGCAAACATCTGTAGTATGGTTCATACAGTACTGCTACCAATAGTAAAGGAAGTGATAGAGAGGTTATTGAGGGAGAAAAAAATTGATAATTTAGTGGCAATTATCATACAATAATTTTGTAACTGTTGTACAGGGCTTGAACTTTGTAAATGGACAGTAAAATTATGTCTATCTATAAAGTCAAAGACAATGATTTCCACAAAAAATTAAACAACTTTAACAAATTACATTGGAAGAAATGTTTAACAAAGCAAACAAATGACTGAAAACAAAAGAACAGAAAAGATCAGTCCAGCTAAAAGATATATTCAAGCAGCTAAAAATATGGATGTAACTAACAACTCATTCGGCAACTCCCCAAACCAACAGATCATATATTAATGTGAGGGAGGGAGATATGCTAGTAACAAAACATCAACTATTGATAATGAGCTGATGTTTACAGGCTGACTAAGCAATACCAGCTGTAAAAAAGCTGCTACATTAAAAGTTTTTAAAAATTCATATATAATTACCATTCATTAACAGGCAGATTAACAGTTATTTCCATCCAATGCCTCTGAGCTTCATAATCGCCATACATTAGAGGTTTCCCAGCACCTGCAATTTAAAACTTTTTTTAAATGAGGTTTGCTCAGTACAAAAGTAAAATTTTAAATATATTTTTATCAGTAAAGAAGCATTACACATACGTAAATTTAACAAAATATTTTCATAAACATAAATGAACAGAATGCGAATTTACGAAATGCACCATACATAATAGACATAGTACAAAAATGGAAGAAGAAAGTAGGTCTCTTTTTCTACTACCTTTCTGCAGATAGTAGATGTAACTCTGCAATATATTTAAGAATAGATAACAGAAAACATCTATATGCTACTTACAGAAGACAGCTGGATTCTCTTCTGTTAACGAGATGATAATTAGCAAACATAAATGTTGGTGCAAAATGCAACTAGAGGCAACTCTACAACACATACAGCTCCATAAAAAGAATAACAATTTTGTTAAATCCGGAATAAATCCCAAAAAATACAAAATAGATTTTATCAGATTACACAGGAGGTTTAAGAGCTGCTGATTTCATTTAACATTTGTGAAAATATTACTGTCTTTTCATACAATCATTCACATGAATTCAGCTTGGTAGAAATCTAGGTAGTGGATGGCAGTACAGCTGATAATTATTTTTCCATTTCGAGCTACCCCACAACCTTACAACAGTTTGTTTCTTTCCATAAATAAATAATAACAATAAATGATTTTATAAAATAAGCTTTTATTTAAAACTCATCATTAATAACAATTCTGTTATGTCAAATAGTTAAAAAAAAATAGGAATTCTGCCAATGCTAGAAATTACATTAAAATTTCACATAAACTTCATTGAAAATATTTTTTTTTAATCCTCTAGTTGATGATGCAAACAGTAAAATTCAGAGTTTTAGTTTGTTTATTAAACGAACATATATGAAACAAAAAATTTCAACATTAAATTTAAAAAAAAAAAAATTTAATCTAAAAAATTTGAAGAGCTCTTGTTCTCAGAAATTTTTTGCTTACATTACAATGGTTTGCAAGCATATGGGCAGTACTTCTAAACTTATCCAGGTACTTACGTATTATTGCAACCACCTTGATAGATACCGCCAGACTTTCAAGAATGTGCCAAACTCTAGCAACCATGCATAATCATTCTTCATGCAACCATGTTCATAACAATCCTCCAATCAAGGTATGTTGCCATTTTTGTATGTGTGCAATCTGTTACATTTTAATCATTTTTATTGACTTTGCCTTAAAATTTAAAATATACGCTTGTGGAATTTGTCAGCAACAGAAGAAATTGCAGTAAAGTTTTGACAAGAATACACTATTTTACCAAAAAATCATTACAGGGAACATCTGTTTTGAATCTTTTGTTAAAATGATTGCCATAAAATTTCCACAAGAAAAAAAGAAATAGAAAGCAACTTGTATAAAGGTTTATTGATTGATTTAAGAATAAAACTTTATTGGAATGTAAATATATACACAAAATGCTTATGCATGTACAGTTTTAAAATTGATTAAGGACTTATGCAATCATTCTTTTTCATCTGTAAAAAATCACCAAATTATGCCAAGGTGATTGCACTAAGTAACTTTATCCATTAATGAGAAAGCAAAACTTTTGAAGGTGCAATTCCTGTGGATACTAAATTCTGCTGCCAGGCATCACCCTAAATTTTACGTCCTTAGTGCCTCCCTAAATTCTAAGATTTTGCCATTCCTTAATTTTGTCACTTGGTGCTTCTTTAAATCCTAAAAATTTTGCCACCCAGTGTGGTTGCACTGGCATTGAATTTATCTGAATAACAAATCAATTATTATTAATTCAAACGGCACTAAATGTAATCTTTTGGCCTCTAAGCATCATTTACAAAATATATTTTTTGCACACAGAAAGAAATTTCTGTTAAAATTTCTAAGCATAATGTCAACATAGAAGTTTACCTTGCTGTTTGGTAATCAACTAC
>KK116271.1:72800-129900 GCA_000611955.2 Stegodyphus mimosarum
TGCATATTATTTTATTATATTTTTGTGGCAATAGTTTCCATACTAATTTATGGTTTAGAATTGTATGTTTTGTTTACAATAGGTTTTCGCGGAGCGTGTCGGGAAGGTTGCAATGAATTGCAAAGACGTTTCGCAGAAACGCGCCGAATTGGCGATTTTCAAAAAATCGCCAAGCAGTGCCGTAAACCGCATTTTCACCGAATCTTTCTATTTCTATTGTATTTGTTTGGTAACCTTTCCAACTGTCAGAATAAATTGTGCTACCATCTGCAATGTTTTCAATAATTTTATCAAGAAGGGTAGAGCCAGTTCTATTAGGAACAGTGACAACAAACAAATCTTTTGTTTCTCTACATATACCACCAAACACCCACTGTTCGTGTAATACTCGACCACAATTATTTTTACATTTAGTTAACAAACTTTCATTAATTTCCACAATGCAATCTGATCTACCTACCTTCTTGTTTGGTTTATTCTCCACATCCAAGACACATAATTCACGCATGTAATTGTTCCAATATATAACAGTTTTATCTGATAAATCAAGTTGCTTTTCACAAAATTTAATCAACGTCAGCTCCTCGCACCAGCAGTACATCAATCTCAAAGCTGAACAAAATGGAATTCTGCTTCCCTCAAACTAGTTGTCTTTTCTAACTCCCACTTGCTGATCACACTGTCTTAAATTACATTTCCAAAACTTACATTTACCAAAATAAAGTTTCATGTCATGCGATATGGTACATTTTCATTTTTTTTGGTAAAATATTTCACTCCGGAAAAAATAAAATTGCACCTTGTTCTGTTTTTAGCAAATTCCAAATACGCATTTTCGTAACACTAAAAAATGGCATCAAAAATCAGGAAACAACAAGGCAACAAGGAATCCAAAAGATAACTGCGTGCGCATGCGAACAACAGGTTTGCTATGTGTGAACAAGATCGCTCTTTATTGGTGCATTAGCGCAACTTCTGCTGCGGCGGCATTAATACATAAGTACTCAAAGTTGACATCTTTACTAGAAGCTATGCATATTATAGTCAATGCAGGGATTTGACCTCTTAAAAATCAATTAAAACTAAGGTCGGAATGCGCTTTAGCCCACTGCTTGGCGGCGATTGTTTTTTAATGAGAAATAAAAGCGCCAACATGGGTAACTCCGTATATCCGCCAACATGGCTGACTGTTCGTCTGTTGCCTACATTGTGCAATTCGCTGAAGTTTTTTTTTAAGTTTAAAAGGAACGCTGTGTACATGGCATTTTCTTGTAATTTATTTTCGTTATTTTAGCTTATTTTGTTCATTTGTGCACGTTGCCTACATTGTGCAATTCGCAGATGTTTTTTTAAGTTAAAACGGAACGGTGTGTACATGGTATCATTTGTAATTTTAATGCCCTTTTTAAAAAAAATTCCTTCTTTCTTCGATGCCATTTTGGTTACGTTTTCGCGGAGCGTGTCGGGAAGGTTATGTAACGGCATAAAATGTGTAAGTATTACAACATAAAATGTAAATAATTAATTTAAACCTAACTGACAAATATTTTAATGATCATAATGTTCGTTTTGCATATTATTTTATTATCTTTTTGTGGCAACAGTTTCCATACTAATTTATGCTTTAGAATTCTATGTTTTGTTTACAATAGGTTTTCGCGGAGCGTGTCGGGAAAGTTGTAATTGCAAAGACATTTCGCAGAAACGCGCCGAATTGGTGATTTTCAAAACATCGCCAAGCAGTGGGCTAAAGTGTATTTTCACCAAAACTAATTTTAAAAATGTGGCTTTTATGTAGAAGAAGTTTTAAAAGAATTACAAACTATAGCTAATGTTTCAGGCATCAGTGAGGAAAATTATGAAGATTCATTTTTAGAATATGTGGTGCCAATGTGTGACATTATTGACCCAACATTTAGAAAATCTGACTATGAAAGTGCTAAAAGAACTGCAGAAACTGACAGCGAAAGGGATTTAAAAAAAAAAAGTGATCACAGGCTATCATCAATCAAATCTAGAAAAGCCTGCAAATTCTAGAAAAAATTCTTGAACTGAAAGGTGTTGATCAAAAAAGCTGTCAGCAGTTTTATGAAATTGGGAATACAACTGCATAACTGCTGTTAAACAACATGAAACAAACACAAATAGAATAGTGTTTGTAAGACATAAAATTTCAAAAAGAATATAATTATAAGAATATTTTTATAAAATTTTAAAAATTGCATAAATAATTTAATTTTAGCATTAATGTTTTAATGATTATTTTGGATTGATTAATGAATTATTTGCTAGTTATTATTTTACATTAAATGTGTAAAATCGATATCATGGTTTGTAATATAAAAAATCGCTGTGTATTAAACTCAACTGTTTAATAAACTCAATTTTAAATAGGTGGCAGGTACTGTATTAACTTTTAGACACTTTTCTGTTTGCATCTGCCACAGATTTCAGCCTTTTTTTTAAACTGCCCACTGTTTTATTTGTAAAAATAATTTATAAATACACATACACACAGAACGACAGCTCAGTTAGCACAAACACTGGGTCTCTGGATATTTGGAGGTTATCTTTCACATATGCCAAAATGCATGGCAGGTGCATAATGAAAAAAGGACGTTTTTTTACGTTACACCACTAACAAAATAAAACTAAGAATGTGGGATATTAAGGACACATTAACGTTTAATCATAAATGAAAAATTAAGATAGGTAGACACTATGCTTCATATCATAATGCTTCGTACTGAAATAAAACAACACTTTTATCACAGATAAAAATTATTTTAAAGCAAATCAGATGAAAAGAAATTATTAATGTGAAGAAATACAATTTTTTACGTTTATCACTCATATCATATTTTGCTTTTAGAAATATTTAGTTTCAGGTTTGTTTATATTGTTTATTGCTATTCTAAAAATGTTTTGTATGGTTTTCTCTATTTCTATAAATTTAATAAAAATAAAACGTTCGTAAATATTTTAGCTGTTTACTTAATCTAAAAATTTTATAGTTGAAGACTGTTACAGCGGCTATTTCATTACAACAATAAACACAAAATGTTCCTTGCTGATCTGATTTCATTAAAGCAACCAACCACTCGTTATAAAACCCTCTCTTTTGCTGAACATCAAATGCATTTCTATACATAACATGAGTTATGAAAGAACTGATCTTCAAAGAAATATCATGCACATCATTATATACCATTCATAGTTCTTAAGAAAATGTAACATAATTTAAACTGCTCACCGAAATACTGATAATTTTGAAAAAGATCTTTAAAATTTCCTTTTTTTAAAAAAATATGACTGTTTATGACAGTTAATTTACAAAAGATATGTTTATGTAAGCCTTTACTATGAATACAAAGCTGTAAAGCATGAAGTTGAAACAAGCAGACGATTCTGCAGAAAAAATAAACAAACTTACCAGAATAAGGAAACCGAGAAACCACCCAACGTATAATGATTGAAAGCAACACACCAAAATGTAATATATCATCTACGCCTTTAATAAGCATTCTCATCAGCTTTTATACACTATAATATAAATAAAATCGGTAATCTAGGACTTCATTTAAATATCACGTATAATCTATCTTACCCTCGCACCGTTTAAAACCAAGATTCAAATACAGAACGTTTAGTTGTCTACCTCCTACGAAGATTTCGTATTCAAATAAAAACAATGAATTATAAATAATCATTATATATTGCAACCATTTAGTTTTCCGAGAAATTTTGTTTCATAATCAAAACTTTGGTAGAGTTTTTTTGCTTAATAATTTAACTTTTAAAGAAGTTCTAATATATGGATATATGAAGGATTATGATTTTTTTTTTTTTTTAAATATTCAATAACTATTTACTGAGGCTCCAGTTGAAGATGCATTAAAATTTGATGAAATCTGAGATCGAAAATTCCATTCTATAGATATCGAAATTAAATATTTTAGTCATTAAAGTTTCTGGAGCCAGACTCGAGAATTAAAGTTTTTCGAGTCTGTCATTGAAGTTTCTAGACATAGCAACACCCGCAGTTGCGGGAGGCCCCCAGAGGGCTCCTAGCATGCGCAAATGTTAATAAAAATAGGCTAAATTTCTGCTGAAGCAATACTTTGTTCTTCAAATTTTGGAAATCTTTCATGGGCTGAAATTCCAGCTCAACTTTTTAAAAATAAGACAGCAAAAATTCCACCTGTTTTTTGCTTGTCAGAATTGTAGCGATTTCGTGGCTCGCCTGGTGTTACGGAGATCGTTTAGAATTTTACCATCACATCGAGGCTACGGCACTGCCTTCAGATCGAAGTAACTGAAACCCACACTCAAGTTCTTTACTTCAGATACAATGGTCAGACAGTGGCGTCTCTACAAGCAATTTTCATTGCCACTATCGAAATGGAAGCTCTCAAAACATGCAATGGTTGCTTCAGGAACGGCGCTAGAGTTTTTATCGCCAATGAAAACTCTGCGTCGTAAACATTTTATCGCCCCTAAATTATGACATCCGGTACGGCAACATGGGTTGCACTCGTTCTAGCGCAGTCATGGAGTTCTGTTATGTCAATATCATAATCAAAAAGTCGAACAAGCTACCCATATTCGCTAGATAATCGCAAATGCCTGATTTCTTCAGTTTGTTCACGAATACGGCGTTTTCACATCCCCCCCCCCTTTTTTTGACTTAAAACTTGTTTAACCTACTTATGCTAATTTACAATCAGAAAAGAACTACAAATATAATAGCACAGCAACCCATATCAACAGTACCCATATTACTTCGCAGCAAGGCAAAGCTCAAAACATCTTAATTCAAAAATGTAACATACCGAAAAACCTAAAAACAATAAATATAGCTAAAAGCAGTTAAAAAAACAATTTTTACAATTAAAATTTGAATTCTTACAGGGAAACAAGAATTCGGCCAAAAGACAGGAAGACAAAATTTTTGGTGCACAACATTGAAAGTTAGCATTCGGTCACACTAGAAAAAAAAAGCACTAAAGCTGGTGCACTAACTTGTTTCAGTTGTAAATAAATGGAGGCCTCGTTAGGCTTAGCGCCACTTAAATTTTTAAGCTGGTGGTAATTCTATAACTATTGCATGCAGATTAACTATAAGCATAAAATCCTTAACCGAAACATAAGAACAACATAATTCAATCACTTTTAAAGCAAAAAATGCATAATTTGCCAACATATAAGAATAATGTTAAAACAGTCCCATATACAAAATTTCAACGTTCTACAGCTATTTGCTTTTGAGTTACGCGAGTGCTTTTGAGTTACGCGAGTATGTACGTACGAATGTAAGTACAGACGTCATGGGGAAAAAATCTGTTCTGAATCCATTTTAAATCTGTTTTGGAAAAAAAAGAAGTCCTTTATTTTGTCTGTACGTATAGATGTCATGCAAAAACAGCGTTCAAATGGATTCGAGGTCAAAATGGATATTTTCGTTGAAATATGGCATCAGAAATTTCTCTTGATTATACCACTTCCTTTACTTCGTATAAAGAAGTAAAAAAGGAATGATTGCCACACTGCGCCATGTTAGTTTGTAGTCATTGGGTTTTTTTCAAGCAGGAGTATATTAAAAAAATGAACCATGGACCTCTTGAATACGCGCTGAGCCATACTAACCACTACACCACGAAGGTATGCTGAGAAAGCGGGAGAAATACCTCATAAATTGATCTACTACGTAAATACCGAGTTAATTAGCTGCTGTATTTCTGCAATGACCTTCCCCATGTAAGAGGAACTTAAGATCTCGATACTGGTGTGTTAAACTGTTTTGTGTTTGTTCTTGAAAAGAAGCGCAAGCAGACGTGTTATATAAGTTTCTGCAATGCTCAAGTAAAACTGAACAACGAAGAAAGTACTAACAAGTAACTCAAGAGTCCTTCTTTAAACTTTTTAATACACAGAGTGGGCCGCTTTTGTGATTAAAAGGTTACGAAGGATATCTGTGATATGGAAAATATCCGGTATAATGTTTAAAAACATATATTCCAATTTAAAATGTGTTATAATCAATTATGTTATGATAGTATTTGATCTATCCCTTTTTGTACCTATTCAGTTTGAAATGATGTTATCAATATGTTTATAAAGTCCCGGACCCATTTCGATGTTTAATAACTCATAAAATAATGAAGATATAAACAAACTTATGCCATTTATTGATGGAATAATTTATATACTTTCCTTTTCAGGTTTGAATATCTTTACTTTTGTAAATATTGTCTGCGCGTGTGGTTAATTTCATTTTCCAGTCTAATATATGTACTTTTCTGTAATGTTCTCCTACGAAGCATCCTTTCATCTTTCTGGCATTGTTAATCGCCATAATGTGCCCATATGGGGATCTGAAAACCTCAATGAATACCGTGAGGCACAAAGGGATTCCCCAAAGGTTAATGTGTGGTGTGGACTAATGCACGACCGCGTCATCGGGCCTTTCTTTTTGACAGAAAAGATGGTCTCATCAGCCGTATACTTAGACATGTTGGAAAACTTCGTATTTTCACAACTAAAAGAGCTTCAGCCAAATGTCTTTTTGCAACAAGATGGGGCACCACCTCATTGGGGTACCATCGTTCGTAGTTCTTTGAATGACCATTTTACAGGAAGATGGATTGGGCGAGGAGGCCCATTTCCTTGGCCACCCAGATCATCTGATATAACGCAGTTGGACTTTTTTCTTTGGGGATTTGTAAAGGACAACGTTTACAGGAGTAGAGTGTCGAACATGGATGACCTAAAAGCCAGAATGACAACCGCAATAGCCTCTGTGGATGCTGACATGCTTGCCGGTACCTGGCGTGATGAAACTTTTTTAGTCTATCTAACCATTCATGTTATTAAAGATGGTCTCATCAGCCGTATACTTAGACATGTTGGAAAACTTCGTATTTTCACAACTAAAAGAGCTTCAGCCAAATGTCTTTTTGCAACAAGATGGGGCACCTTTGTAAATATTGTCTGCGCGTGTGGTTAATTTCATTTTCCAGTCTAATATATGTACTTTTCTGTAATGTTCTCCTACGAAGCATCCTTTCATCTTTCTGGCATTGTTAATCGCCATAATGTGCCCATATGGGGATCTGAAAACCTCAATGAATACCGTGAGGCACAAAGGGATTCCCCAAAGGTTAATGTGTTGTCTGCGCGTGTGGTTAATTTCATTTTCCAGTCTAATATATGTACTTTTCTGTAATGTTCTCCTACGAAGCATCCTTTCATCTTTCTGGCATTGTTAATCGCCATAATGTGCCCATATGGGGATCTGAAAACCTCAATGAATACCGTGAGGCACAAAGGGATTCCCCAAAGGTTAATGTGTGGTGTGGACTAATGCACGACCGCGTCATCGGGCCTTTCTTTTTTACAGAAAAGATGGTCTCATCAGCCGTATACTTAGACATGTTGGAAAACTTCGTATTTTCACAACTAAAAGAGCTTCAGCCAAATGTCTTTTTGCAACAAGATGGGGCACCACCTCATTGGGGTACCATCGTTCGTAGTTCTTTGAATGACCATTTTACAGGAAGATGGATTGGGCGAGGAGGCCCATTTCCTTGGCCACCCAGATCATCTGATATAACGCAGTTGGACTTTTTTCTTTGGGGATTTGTAAAGGACAACGTTTACAGGAGTAGAGTGTCGAACATGGATGACCTAAAAGCCAGAATGACAACCGCAATAGCCTCTGTGGATGCTGACATGCTTGCCGGTACCTGGCGTGATGAAACTTTTTTAGTCTATCTAACCATTCATGTTATTAAAGATGGTCTCATCAGCCGTATACTTAGACATGTTGGAAAACTTCGTATTTTCACAACTAAAAGAGCTTCAGCCAAATGTCTTTTTGCAACAAGATGGGGCACCTTTGTAAATATTGTCTGCGCGTGTGGTTAATTTCATTTTCCAGTCTAATATATGTACTTTTCTGTAATGTTCTCCTACGAAGCATCCTTTCATCTTTCTGGCATTGTTAATCGCCATAATGTGCCCATATGGGGATCTGAAAACCTCAATGAATACCGTGAGGCACAAAGGGATTCCCCAAAGGTTAATGTGTGGTGTGGACTAATGCACGACCGCGTCATCGGGCCTTTCTTTTTGACAGAAAAGATGGTCTCATCAGCCGTATACTTAGACATGTTGGAAAACTTCGTATTTTCACAACTAAAAGAGCTTCAGCCAAATGTCTTTTTGCAACAAAAGGACAACGTTACAGGAGTAGAGTGTCGAACATGGATGACCTAAAAGCCAGAATGACAACCGCAATAGCCTCTGTGGATGCTGACATGCTTGCCGGTACCTGGCGTGATGAAACTTTTTTAGTCTATCTAACCATTCATGTTATTAATTTTAATCTATCTTTATTATTTTATGAGTTATTAAACATCAAAATGGATCCGGAAATTTATAAACACCCTGTAAACTTGAAATTGTATTGTATTATCACTAGTTATGTTGCTATAGTATTTGATTTGTTTGAATTTAGTACTGATTTCAGTTTGAAATGTATTGTATTGCACTGATTATATTTGATTATATAATATTGTATATTATGTATTGTACTATATTATGTTGTTATATTGATTCTTATATTATGTATTGTTAACAAGAAAGTAATGAGGTACATTCCGCAAGAGAAAAAAAGGAAGTTGTAATGCTTGTTTCGTAATTAAAGCAAACTCCATTGGAACACAGCAAACTTTATTTAATAGATCAATTTCATAACTGCAACATATAAGTCAAAGAAAAGATGACATCAAAAATTAACAGCCAAAAAAGTATTCTCTCTTTTTTTTTAAAATTATTCTTTCTTCGTGCGAGAACCGCACGCAGCTCTCGAGTTGGCGTTTCAAACATTGCCATTTATTAACATATATATTTCAAATTCAACTATTTCAAAAGTACAAGATTATTATTGCAACAATATCTAAAGCTGTTACAATCTCTCTCCCAACGGAGAAACTTTTCGGAAGAGAAAAGTTCTTGAACGCGACTTTCTCATTAATATTAAGAGAAGGCAAATTCTCGTTTACGTTTGTAAACTCCTGGCCAAAATTTTAAGTTTTAAACATATATTCTAACAGCACATTTAAATAGGAAAAATTGACAAAATTTAGAGTCATGAAATTAGAGTATATTAAATAATAAAGCAAAAATAAAATATAACTTTGTTTACATACACTAATAGACATCGTGCTACTTAATTCTACTCAGAACGTCAACATTTTTGTGCAAGGCTCCCTTTCGATGAACGACTTTAAAATTATAAGGTTGTAATGTGAGTGCCCAGCGCATCAATCTAGAATTACATTTGGCATTAGATTGTAGCCAGACTAAAGGGTTATGATCCGTTTGAATCAAAAACTCTTGCTGACCATCAAGATAAAAATGTAACTTTTTTACAGCATAGACGATGGCGGCGCACTCCTTCTCTGTAGTACAATAATTCTTTTCAACTTTGGTAAATTTCTTGCTTATATACAAGACAGAATGCTCATTTTGATAATCATCTAATTGAGATAGTATGATTCCGATGCCATTGTCAGAGGCGTCGGTTTGTATAATAAATTTCTTTTTAAAATCGGGTGCATAAAGAATGGGTTTTTTGCATAGCAACTCTTTTAACTTTTTAAAGGCTTGGGCGCATTTTTCAGACCATTGTATGTTTCCCTTTTTTATTGCCCCCTTCAAAGTGTCAGAGAGGGGCGAAGCAATTTCTGAAAAGTTCGCTATATATTGACGATAATACCCCACTAGTCCCAAAAAAGCACGTACTTCTGCTTTGGTCTTAGGTGTAGGGTAATCTTTCACGGCTAAGATTTTGACTTCATCTGGAGTTCGTCGTCCTTGTCCCACAATATGGCCTAAATATCTCACTTGATCTTGTGCAAATTTACATTTTGATGGTTTTAGCCGTAAGTTTGCTTTTTCTATCCTGTCTAATACAGAAGTTAAGTTTTTAAGGTGCTCTTCCCAGTTTTCTGAATGAATAGCAATGTCATCCAAATATGGAACAGCGAAATCTTCGCATCCCGCCAGAATTTTAGGCATAACCTTGCTAAAAAAATACGGGGCATTCTTTAATCCGAAAGGCAAACGTAGAGGTTTGAAGCTTCCGAAACTAGTCACAAATGTTGCATATCTTTGGGCTCTTTCGGTTAATGGAATCTGCCAGTAGCCTCTAGATAAGTCTAACAGAGTAATATATTTTGCTTTTGCCACTGTTTCTATGCGTTCTTCAATATTAGCTAACGGATAGTATTCAGTTCGAGTAATAGCATTTAATTTGCGATAGTCGATACAGGGGCGAGGATTTTTTGATGAAGTTTCTATCAAAATCACGGGAGAGGTATAGTCCGACTCCCCAAGCTCTATAATTTTGGGATCAAGCATTTTCTGAATCTCCTTTTTCAGAATTTCAGTCTGCCGGGGTGACTGTTTATATGGCTTTGTTTGTACTGTTTCATTTGTTAGAAGCTCAATATCGTGGCTGACTAAATTAGTCTGTCCAGGATTATTCGAAAAACAATCAGAATATTTCCATAACACCTTTCGTAAGTCTTTTATTTGCTCTGGTAGCAATCGTTTTTCGAGCTCATTCCCTTCTATGATATCCGAGAAATTTAATATATTTGGATTGGAAGGCAAATGAGGTATGTCCATTTCTAAATCACCTTCCACTTCAGTTATCATATTAATCATTTCTGGTCTTTTGTAATATGGTTTAAGCATATTAATGTGATATACTTGATTCGACTCATTTTGTCCCTCGAAACTTACGACATAATTGGTTTCGGATATTTTCTGCTCTATCTTTCCAGGGCCTTTCCATTGCACTTCTAGTTTATTTCTTCGATTTGTAGTCAAAACTAGAACTAAATCTCCTCTAGCAAATTCTCTTTTCACGGCGTTCCGATCGTACCATGTTTTTCTTCGTTGCTGAGCTTCTTTCATATTTTCAACGGCCAGTTCTTGACATTTCTTCATTCGGTTAATAAGTTCGAAAACGTAACTTACAACATTGTTTCTTTCTTCAACTGGTTCTACCCATTGTTCATAAAGTAAAGTTAATGGCGTTCGTAGGTTTTTGCCATGAACCAGTTCTGCTGGTGTGAAACCAGTACTTTCGTGTGTTACTGTTCTAAGGGCAAAAAGAGCAGCCGGCAAATATTTCTCACAATCGGAAGTCGCTCCTATACATACAACTCTTAATATTGTTACTTGCGTACGGGTTCGTTATATATTGAATGCACAAGTCGTTAAAAAGTTTACAAAAATGTATTCTTTCCACAAGAAATAAATTAAAATGCTGAAATATTTCTTCACAAATCTTCGCACAATATCACAATATCTCAAACGTTTAGCAAAAACTCAGTTCAAAACAGATAAAATAGTTCTATCTCACAGCGAAATCGCTACAATCAATACAGCATTAAGTAAACAAACTGCAGTTCGCTTTTTACAGCTACAAGCATAACAGCAACAATAACAACTGAGATGAGCTGTTTCACCTCGGCTTTTATAAGCTTTTTATTTATCAGTAGAACAAACACAATTTTTCTAGATTTTTCTGGATGGCAACAGTAATTACGAGATATTTATTTATTAAGCATTAAATGCACGCGCTCTTTTATTTTTATTATTATTTTTTTTATTTAACTTTCTCTTCAAAAATTGTCTGCGTTGCTAAGGCAACATGAAGCAAATCTAATTACAATTCTAAATAAATAGCCAAATAAATGTGAAATTCGTAACAATATTTTTTCAGCGTCCTGTGGAATCGCTCAACGGGGTTACTCTGCGGATGATAAACAGAGCTTCTCACATATTTTATGCCGAAACGCTCCAAAAATTCCACTGTTAAAGCACTGACAAAGGAGGTCCCTTGATCTGTTTGGATCACCTTTGGGAAACCCATGCGACTGAAGAGTTGTAAGAAAGCATCAATCACAGATGGCGAAGAAATCTCTGTTACCGCAACAGCATCTGGATACTTAGAAGCCATACATAGCCCTGTGATAATATATTTTTTTCCAGTCCTTGAAGCAGGTAGAGGACCAACTACATCAACATTTATTTTAGTAAATATTTCAGAAATGACAGGTACTAAAGTCAGTGGAGCCTTCTTTTTGTCGTTTCCTTTCCCGGCGCGCTGACAAGCATCGCAGGTTTTTACAAAATCTTCGGTTTCCTTGTAACACCCCGTCCAATAAAAATGTCTGTTCAGCCTGTCTTTGGTCTTTTTGACACCCAAATGGCCAGAAGTTCCTTCATGGCACATCTTTATAATCGACGACTTCAGTTTTTCAGGTATAACTAAAAGTTCTCGTCCATAGCCCGTTTTATCTGTAGTTCTTTTAACTAGAAGATCTCTTTTTGTCAGACTATAATTCTCATTTTTGCAAGTACCTTCCTTAATTTCTTGGATGATTTTAGACAATTCCTTATCAGTATTTTGGAGTCGTACAACTTCTTTTGAGTCAAGCTTTACTAATTTCATAAGAGCTTCATCTTCTGTATTTAATTCGGGTAAGAATATTTCTTCTTCCTGAGCATTTCTTAATGGTTCAACTTCTTCCTTCTTCTGTTCCAGGTTCTTCTTTTTTTCGCGTTCAGCTATATCTCTTTTGGTTTGAGCTCTAGTAGTCACAGCATTAACCTGGTGAGAGTGATTTTCAGGTTCTTTTTTTTCATTCAGTAGTGCAGCAGTTCGGTTGCCTAATAAATACCTTCCTTTGTCGAGTTCGTTACCAATAATGGCAGCCTTGGTTATTACATGTCCGAGATCGCAGTTTAGTTCAACCTCAGCCAAGGATAAACAGGTTGGATTTAAATCTAATGGTTGTTGCACCCACACTTTTTCACCTGTCAGCATTTCTGGCGTGATGTATTTACGACAAACTATATCAATACTAGCACCTGGATCTCTTAATATAGGAATTTTGTAGCCATTTACGTATCCAATACTAGTATTGGTAACAGAAATTCATCATCCGGTCTTGAACTAATTCTGTTTAGATTAGCAGAAGATTCAGAACTATTCTTAAGTTTTGGACACTGAGGTCTTAGATGCTGATAGGACCCACAGTGGTAACATTGCAGTGACTTTCGTTTTTCATATTTATCACCTGAACGTGGAATGCTAGGTCGATAGATCTTGCTTTCCGAATTAAACTTTGAAGGCCATTTATTTTCAGCATTATTTTTATCTTCGGAATTTGCTTTACTTTGAGTTTTTGGATTGTATTTCCCTTTCCGCCGATCGGCTGCAAGATTTTTTTGGAAGTTTCCACGAACGTTTTCGTAGGCATCAAGTTTTTCGGCTAATTTTTTGGGCGAAATCATTTCTACCCATTCGTTAAGAAAATGATCTCGAATTTCAGGAGGGACTCGACGCTTAAGCTGATCAATCACCATCAAGTCCAACAACTGTTCAAAACTCTCAACTCCCAAGCCAGTTACCCATTCCTTGCAATAATTTTCTAATTCATAGCTGAAATCCACCCATGTTGATTCGGTACTTTTTTGATGCTTCATGAATTTCTGCCTAAACCTTTCAGGACTTAATTTAAAACGCTTTAGCAATAAAGTCTTCACATGTTCATAATCTTTAGCTTTATCAGAGGGTTCTCTAGCTATTATTTGTGTTACTTCGTAAGGAAGTAGTCCTAGCAAATGAGATACAAATTCTTCTTTATCAATTTGAGCCCATTCTGCTTGCCTTTCAAACAGTAATAAATATAGAATGATATCTCCTTCTTTGACGTCAAATTTTTGCATCAGATGTCGCAATTCCGTTTTCACCCGGACCTGTCCGGTGGTTTGAGACTTTATCTCAGCTTCAAATTTTAATCTCTCTAAATCATATTGTTCTTTCCTTCTCCGTTCCTCAATTTCTTCCTGTCTCCTACGTTCCTCTCTTTCTTCCCTCTCTTTTCGGTCCTCTATTATCGTGTTTAAGACTTCTTTGACGAATACTTCGTCATAATCTCTGCTCTCAATAATTTTCTGTTTCAGATCAACTATTTTCAAATCAGCAGTCACCTGAACACCTAGTTCAGTTGCGAGATTCTGCAAATCCTCCTTACGAGCTCTTCCTAAGAAAGATATTTTTTTCTACTTCTAAAGTTTACGAACACCCTGTTCTTTACGCTTCCGCAAAATAGTTCAACTTAATTGCAATAAATAAATAAAGTGCTCTGGCAACAAAGAATTAAATGCACTTGTTTAAATACTCAGAATAAGCAATACCACATTTATTCCGAACAGCCTATAACTGTTACCATCAGTTGATATGCAGTGATGCACCATAAAATAACATACAATAATTTACGACTCAAATATATATGTAAAAATGCAAGATAAACTTGATAAACTAAAGCTGTAACAAAGTACGACCTTGTTTGTTTACATTAGCTATACTAAGTCACATGATTTCTGAGATCATCATCAAAGAAACAAATTACTAATAGTTATAAAACTAATTTATTACGAACATTTATACATATTACCACAAACATATACACTTAGACAATGCAGTGTTTTGTACAAGGATACGTGGAATGCTCAGGTATGGAATCAGAAATTTTAAAACTAAAATAACAAAAATACAGAAAAATATTTGCTGATTTTTAGAAAAGATCTTATTAAAAATTTTTAATATATATTTATATATAGTTCATCATGATTTGCACTCTGCAACTGTTATTACTTTAAATAATTTTTAAAATAATAACAACGGCAAAGTGTAATTTTAAAATTTTAAATAGCACTTTCAAAATAAGAACAATTTTAAATTTTCACTTATTTCAATATTTCAAATAACAGTGTAATAGTTTATTTTAAAATTATTATTTGACAATTTTTTTATATTTAATCAAAATACATTTGATACTTTTAATTTTCCTGCTTACACACCAGTATTAAAAAAGTGAAAAAAAAATCATTTCAAATCTTACATATTATTTATAAAATTCAGAATCATTTCAAATTAAACTTGACACATTTAAAAAACAAAATACTTAAAAAAATTCTTCAAGTTTACACATTTGCAATAAAAGGAATATTTATTTAATATATGATATAAATTTTCAAAAATCTGTTTTCATTTAAATTATCTAAATTTTTGTACAAAATTAACACGCATATTTAATATACAATATATACAAAATACTTGTACCCCACATAAATGGGAATCGTAAGTTAGAAAAATTGACAGTAGAACCCATACAGTAGATGAACAAAATTCTTTAGTCTTCGATCTGGATCGAACTTTCTTATAATCCATTGAGGTGTCGTTTATTGCTCAGACTAAATGGACGGACGAACTTATAAGAAAGGCAGCTTTTAAATTACAATAATTAATGCATGCAGAGAATAAATACTGCAAATGTTCTACCCAAATTCAGTCAAAATTTCAGTTCTACAGCTTAAATTTACTTCAGCTGTTCAATTTTAGGGATATTTACCAAGTTGTTTTCTGACCAATGGCAACTGAGCTGGAACTGTAGTCATTTGAAGAAGACTCATTTGCTTCTACACCTGCGTACAATCTTGAGCGCATAGGCCACTTCTGAAATCAAAATGGAAGAAATTACTTAACCTACTTTATTTCCCTTATATTTTTTAAATGAATATTAAAAAACCAGAAACTTCTTTACTGAAAGGAACAGAAGTTGAAAATCAAACAGAAATATTCAGTGCTTTCGATAGCTGCTTTGGATTTCCGATAGGTAAAGCATCATTGATAAAAAATATGTTAAAATTAGTGCATTTTTTTGGAATAACAGAAAGAGCTAAAAGATGTAACTGTTCTAAATGCAGAAACTTTAATTTCACTTTGATTCATATAAGTTTATTTATCACTGAAAAGCACTGAAGGTTTTAATTGGAAGAAAAATAATTTTTTCATGTAGGTCTTTCTAAAAACCTCACGTGCAAAGCATTATTTTCACTTGCAAAGTATTATTATTTCATGTGCAAAGTATTATTTCATATATTTTATTATTATTTATATTGCAATGATTCATTAATCACACCGTAATAACAGATATTATATAACTTTGTAAGGATGTTAAGTCTGACTAACGTTTATTTTATTTTAAAACTTTACTATCATCCCTCATTTTCCTCTTCCGGCCAGAATTAACGCGTGGATATGTTTTGCTAACGCTCGAGTGTTTAAGTTGTGGCTTTTTGCCAAGAGAGCAGTAGAAGGAGAGAAAGTGAGCCATCTTGCCACGAGTCTTAACGCGAGCTTGCTATCAGTTACTGTCCGCCTTTAGGGCCAGAGTTTTCAATCCTCTGGATAGCTAAAGACGTATTGTAGCTTTCCGCAGTTTGCGTACTACAGACGTAGTAATTTAAAAGGCCAATCTTAGTGTTAGTCATCTGTGTAAAATATTAAAAGTTAGCTCTTATTTAAATTTTAGTTAGTAGTCTTATATTTTTACGTTCAGACCACAAGTGGTTGGTCTTTCTATCCCGGAGAGCGGAGCGTCTGTGGATACGTAAAAAAAATAAAGGGTAAATTTAACCGTTCTCATCTTGTCGTCTTTGCTACTCCATAGGACACAGTTTGCAGTCAACTCACTGTCCAGTCAGGACATGTCATGTTCGCCAAACAAATAAAAAGGAATACGAGTCCTGATAACCTCTTCTGCATTTAAATTAACAATAGCAGTGCAGCTATATTTTTAATTTCTTTCAGTAGGAGACGAATTCGACTCGAAGTTTTGCACTTCATTGTAGGTGCTCCGAATTTTTTCCAACGTTGGAGAGGCAGGAAGAATGCCTACTGAAGTAGCTAATGACGCGCTGAATTTTCTCTAGGATTCTATGTTAGGAATCTTTGGGCCTTGCAATAACATTGTCATTCGCAAAAGACAGACTGATCGAAAGCGTGGTGATTTAATGTCTGCTGTCGAACATGAGTCCTCAAATTTCTTTATCATTCTGCGAACTGATATTATATTAGGTGCACTGTCACGTCCAATCATTGCACAAAACTTCCTAACAGCCTGTGTATAACATTCTATATTCTTGTGGTAAATTTTCTCAGTCAAAACTTGCTGTTAATGCTCCATGCTTCCTAAGTTGCAACGAAGCTGCGAAATGAACTGATATGCTTAAATCGGAATATTTGCCTGTTTAAAATTTGTAAAAGTATTTTCCGTTTTCTAAAAATAAAGGCTTTCGAGGGATATTAAATCCAGTGCTTTTGTTGAGACAATCTACAGTATCAGAAATTTACTTCACCAAAGGGCACTAGTCCATTTAGGAAGTGCATATCAGGCTACTTAATTTCTGCCACCAAGCGTCCAAGGACATGTCCTATAAGAACTGCCGATGTGGAAAGGGCAATAGAACTAAACTCAGCTATGCCGCTAACACATTCTACTAAGAAAGTTCAATTATTCAGTTGAAGGAGGCTAGAAAAGGGCAATTCATTTAGTTAAAATGGAGTTATTGTCCTTAAAATTGCCTATAATTTCGCAACTGATCGATGTACGAGTGCAGATGCATATAAACTTCGTTACAACACTGTTACAAACACACTGATGCATATCATATGAAAACAGATATCCATGGCAAATACAGGTACATCTAAAAGTGGGCGCGAGTCCAGCCACCATTCGCAGCACAGGTCTAGTCTCACCGCACTAACTATTAAGCTTCGCCCCAATTTTGATGGAGAGCACATCGGGGGGGGGACATGGCAAGTACAACTCTCTTCTGGTACAATAGGTTACATCAAATAAATATTGTTATAAAAATTTGTACTTCTCCATAATACCAGGAGATATATAACGATACGATGCTGTTATAATACTAGTGCAATATCATGTTACAATATTACGCTATAATACTATTGCGTTGATCTTAATTCTTTTATATAACATTTACAATGGCATTTGAGAAATAAGGAAAATTCCTTTACAATATGACATTTCGCTTTATTACGGATCGACCAAGAACAAATGAAATTGCAGTTAGCAAATATATATGGCAAAATTACTGATATTTAGTAACACATCATATTAAATTATTAAGCACAATTAAGATAAATCTGTAGAGTCATTAGGTTATTTTGAAGATGGAGAGGTGCAAAATGTGCAATGCCCTTTCCGGAACTAGAACCCGGACCTCTCGAATACGCGCCGAATGTGCTACCGTTAAACCACGAGGGTATTCTAGTAGCAAATCTCAATTAGGTAGGCGAAGCTATCAAGGGCCTAAAGGACGGCCGTTAATTTCTTGCAGATACCAACCTCTAGATTCTGACAAGAAAAGTACATAAATTGGACTTTTTTTCTTTGCATCATTATTATTAATGTCTATAAATATTTTAGCAAATAAAATTTAGTTTAAAATATTTGTTAGAAAATAAAACAATTTTTCATTTTTGTTAAAAAAATTGGCGCGTTAGTTGCATTTAGGTCTACATTCGGCCCGCATGCAATTTGAGTTTGAGAGGACTGGCCTATGGGATTAATGAACATCCCAAAGACATCCCGGAATATACTCCCAATTTCCCAAACACACCCTCCCGAGTGCTTAATGTTATATCACGCTATATATATATATATCCCCAGGAAATCCTCGCCAAGTCCTTCAACAATGTGTGGAATGTTGTGAGGGTTTGAATTCCTATTTACAACATCCTCAGAACATCCCGGAATATTTCGCTAATACGTCTCCCTTCAGTGCTTAATGTCCAGTCCCAGTGTAATCTCTGAACGTGGTCGAGCAAATTCTAAAAATCAGAATCTCTAGAGCTGTGAATAAACATCCTCAAAACATTTCAGGCAAAGGTTCTCCAAAAAATGTTTTACGAATACTCCCAGGGCATTCATCCAATAGCGAAGTCCTGAAGATATCCGAGAATCAACATCCTTAAATATTGTGCGGCATAATAACAAGACATTCTGATGACTTTAAAATAAGAGAATTTTAGGTCATCTGAGAATTATAATCCTCAGGATATCCTCGATGCATCCTGGGACGTTGCTGCTTAAACAGGACTTCCTGAGGATATTCTGTGTGTATTTCTGTAAGATTCATTATTAGTATTTGGCACTTTCAATGCATTTTTTAATAAATATCTTTCCTTCAATAAAGAAAAGAATAGTTTGACAGTGTTTAAACTAACCCCAATTTTGGTACTAGTTTTTCTATACATGGAACCCGAATTTACATGATACAGCATATTTTAAAAAACTGACAACTGTATTGTATGAAGGTTACTTTGTAAGGTTTTAGTTAAACTAACAAAGTTTTATTTTAATTTATTCTTTTCTATATGTTCTCATTTTCGACTTCGTTAGAAGTTCTCATTTCGTTAGAAGAAGCGCGCGTTTTTTTGCTTTATGCTAATTCGAAGTGGAGCCAAGGAGTATTTAAACCGGAGGTAGAAACCTCTCAGTGTGAGAGAGCTTTTAGTCTCAGACCACGGTCACTCTATTCGACGTTATCCTGACTAGCTAGCATTTAAATTCTAAGCCATAGCGCTTTTACGTGATTGCTTATTGAAGTAATTCCAAGTGCGTCAGTATTAGTTAAATCTTGCTACGCACCATTTAGTTTAGAGGCCAACCTCGCGTTATAGCTCTGTGAGCAACGACTAATTTAATTTCTATTTAGTTTTAGTTTAAATTTGATTGTTCATTTTAGACCCAAGCGCGGTCTCTACTTTCTGTATCCCTCCCGAGTTGGGAAGTGGTTGTAAATAATTTGGATTTAATAAAAGAGGATTTTAAATCCCTTTCAAGTGCAGTTATTCTCCAACTTAATCACAGTATTCTACCACAGAACATAGCTGCATTCAGCTCCCTGTTCCAGATCAGGATTTAAGGAGTTCACAAAGATGTTTGCCAAGAATATGCACAGAACACTCAGTCCTGACAACTTGTGTACTGATAAATTTTATTTCGAGATTTGTTAGTTAAGCAAGAACGTAATTTAGGTATACAGACCTTGACAGGATGTAGATAACTTTTTTCCCAGTTGGGATTTCTAATCTCTACTTCGGGGACCGGACTGATTGAGTTCTCTAAGAAATCAAAATCCATATTTGAGATGCCATTTTCCTAAAAAGAATAAAAACAAATGTACATTTTAAAATAACGAACAAAAAAAAAAAAAAAAAAAAAAAACTAAAAGCTTTTTTAGATTTTATATTATACTCCCAAAGTGGCCTTTTTTAGCGTTTTGCGTGTTACCTATTTTTATTAAATATAGTGTTCTTCGCACTTAAACCATTAAATTCAGCTCAATATCGCAAAATAATTTAAAATGAGCATATCTTCAGAATTTCCGATACACGATTCCACGCGCTGGAGATAAAAAGGTTTTGTTTTTCCTGTTCCCGTAGAATGTTGCCATTGCTCGCTTTTAAGTCGTTGAGTTTGCTCATCAAAAATTCGTTTAAGTTTTATAAAATATGAAATAGATAATAAAACAAATTCCAAATTTGGGCTTCCAGATGCCCATACTACGTTATTCAAAATTTAATGTCTCTATGTACCATTGTTTTTTTTTCACAGTGCGAGAAACATACGTACATTCATGCAGATTCTTCATTATTTAATTTCTTTAAATATAATGCAGGACCCTAATATTTCGAACGGTGTTGTTATTTCTCGCTTTCGAATCGCTGAATCTGCTAAACAAAAATTCACGAATAAATTTTTACAAAATATGAAGTAAATAAACAAAAATTCAAAATTCGGGCTTCGAAGTGTTCGAGTAGAGGACTACGTTTATTAAAAATTCGGTAGCTTTGTTCTCCGCAGTGCAAGGAATATATACATGCATACATACATACAAATTCTTCATTTTTTAATCTTTTTAACTAATACACTGCGATAACATTTGGGGGCAACAGTTTGAAAATGGTGATACGAACATAAAGTGAGTTTCGAGATTAATAGCAACCCTAAATTTTAATCAAGTCAGCGAACCTATCAAGGGTTTAAAGTACGGCCGAGCGTAGCAATAGCTTAGACGTAGCCAAAGGCAAAAGCGTGCTAGTCAGGAACTCGGGCTCTTTAACGAAGTCAGTGAAACATCGACTTAAATACTACTCTTACTCATTTGCATTAACCGCGTTTCTGAAAATATACATTCTCGTAGGAAATTGTAAGTTGAAGATAGAAGAGATAGGACAGGTGCATACACTGGTGGGCAAAAATTAAGGACGAGACGGTTTTTTCAATATAACTTTGTACAAAAGCTTTCCAAATTAACACATTTAATACCGTAAGATCCCCAATACGTAAGGACATGAGTAATGTAAGCAACACTTACTAAAAGAGAAATCAGAGGACTAAAAAGAAGCTTTATTGAAAAAGTAGCATGGAGCGCAATGCGACTGAAGGCCGAAACATCCCTGTGATGGGTGTCCAGCAAGAAACATCCGGTCTTTAATAGGGGATATGATCTCCCCTGACTGCTAGGCAGGTTTCACATCATTTGTGCATGCTGGATATGTGGTTGTTAATGAGCTGTTGAGACACTGCTGCTCGTTCCTCTTGTAGCACCAATCGCAGTTTCGGAATCGTTACTGGCGATAAGTTACGTGCTGCCACGGGTCTCCCTAGTAAGTTCCGTACATGCTCGACGGGATTTAGATCCAGAGACCTTGCCGACCAATCCATGTGTTCAATATCTTCACTCTCCAACAGCTCTTCGACAGTAACTGTGCGATGAGGTGGAGCGTTGTCGTCCATGAAGAGGAACTGAGGACCCATAGCCCTTGTGAAAAGACGCATGTAAGGAAGAAGAACCTCGTTACAATAGCAGTCCCAGGTGACGAACCTCCTTGGGAGATATGAAGGTCGGTCCGGCTACCAAGCATTATGTCTGCTCGAACGAGAACTCCGCGACCTCCAAAACAGTCCCTTTTGATGATGTTGAAGGGGTTATTGCGTGTTCCCCGCTCTGTCCAGATGTGTATGTGTCTAGAATCGCAACTCAGACTAAATCTGCTCTCATCTGTAAAGAGTACTCGTCCCCATTCATTGTCTCTCCAATTCCGGTGTTCCCGGCACCACAGAGAACGCCTTCTCCGATGGGCAGGCGTTAGAGGTACACACCGTACAGGGCGTCGTGCAAACAGACCACCACCGTGCAGTCTTCTGGCCACGGTAAAACGCGATATCGGTCGTCCAGTCGCCTGTGTCGTGTGTCTAGCGATTTCTCCCGCTGTCTGCCGCCTGTTTCTTCTGGCCTGTAAGGCAATATACCGGTCATCTGCGGGTGTGGTTCCTCGTGGACGACCACTACTAAACCCCCGGATAGCTGTTCCTGTAGTTTGAAATTGTCTCCAAAGTCGTGAAACGATGCTGTGAGCAATTCCGAACTCTGCAGCCACACTTGTCACACTGCGGCCTTCCTCCAACTTCCCAATGATTCGACCTCGGGTAAAAGCATCCAGATGTCGTCTAACAGATTGATTATTCGCCATTTCTCGCTGAGGCAGCAACTCGGTGTGATTTTAACTGCTATACGGCGTGCAATCTCTTTGCCAGAAATACTGATCTTACACCGACAACATGCTTTATACTACTCAGACACTCCCCCATTACGTCTACCTGCGTATCTGCGCATGTGCTACCGTACATCACCTTACTTAATCTCCTGATTGGTCTTTCTGTCCGGTCTGCCTCTTCGTTCAGCTGATATGCTAATTTTTCGACTTCGTCCTTAATTTTTGCACACCAGTGTAAACTTCAAATAACTGTTATAAAATTAGGATAAACCTTACACTATTATTATAACTGTGTTTAATACTAAAATGCAAATACAGTAGGTGAAATATATTCTGTGAATAAAGAAAAATTAACCACACTTATTCATCTCGTTTCTATCTCTTTTCTTTTGTGAGGCTGTAGAGACATCAGGTTAATTTGAAGCAGGAGACAAGAAAAATAAGCAATGCCCTCGCCGGGACTCGAGCCTCGTACCCCTCGAATACGCGCCGAATGTGCTGACCATTACACCACGAAGGTACGCTTACCTTCTATGCTCTCCCTTTTAAAGGGCGAGTGGGGATTAGGGGACCAATCGCCAAATCCTGGGGATGAAGCGTCCTCATCCACCAAGCGCCATTGTAGAAATATTAGGTATTTTTTAAAAACAGGAGTCATGAAAAAAAATTAAAAAAAAAAAAATCTGAAATGTTTCCGATTTTAAATTACGTCCAAAGGGACGTTTATTTAACATTTTGTGTGTTACCTTTATTTGTTAAATACCATGTTCTTCGCACTTAAACCATAAAATTCAGTTCAACAGCAATATCGCAAAATAATTTTAAATTGAGCATATCTTTAGAAATTTCGGTACACGCTCTCACGCGCTGGAGATAAAAATGTTTTTCTGTACAACGTTGGTATTGCTGGCTTTGAAATCTTTGAGTTTGTTAATGAAAAATTCGTTAAAGTTTTAGAGAATATTGTTACGAATTTCACATTTATTTGGCTATTTATTTAGAACTGTAATTAAAATTCCTTTTTATTTTCCCGTGCAACGCACGCAGACGATTTTTGAAGAGAAAGCTACGTCAAAAAAAAAAATAATAACATGCATACATTTATGCAGATTTTTCATTTTTTAAAATTTAATGCACAGCGATAACATTTAGTGGCAACAATTTGAAAAGTGATACGCCGTTTTTGTGTTTCCGACGCAAAATCGCAAAACGAAAGTAATAGTCCTTCGGGACTAAATCCCTTTGGACTAAAAATGAGCAAGGCCGTTACCGGGACTCGAACCTCGGACCTATCGAACACACGCCGAGCGTGCTGGCCATTACACCACGAAGGCAGTCTAAGAAGGCAGTAGAAATACCTTATAAGGTTTCTACTTGTACTTGCTTGAGGATAATCAGGTGTGATTTTTTACTAGAAACCTGGCCAAAGAACTCGGCTTCTGCATTCTACCCAGGATGTTTAAAAAATATGACGCTGTTTGATCGTCCCAGGGAATGCTGTAAAGGTTTGTTTGAGCTTTGCTGTGACAGTACGTCTCCTATATATTCTTGATACCCATCCATTTGGCAAAGAATTCTTTGACTAATGAACCAGAGGTTTCCTTAACTTCCTTCTCATCTGAGTCTGAAGATTGTGTAGCCATATTAGTCTTGTGAGCCTCCTCCTTAAGCTACATGGTCCTTTTGGCACTGCTCCTCAGCGGTCTTTTTGATCATAGTACTGTCTCGAAAGAGGTAAACAAGTGCGGTGGTGACTCGAGCTCGAGTCGTGTTCCAAACAAATACCGTCACCAAATGAAAGTTTTCGCGTCTAAAGAGGACGTATATCAAGTTGGACTTCTGCATAACAACAGGTATTTTATAAATATTTATACCACTAGTATAAATGATAAAAAAGTCCTGTCAAATTGTGCTTTATAACCGGACACAGATGTACACTGCGAAACAAAAAAGGGGACAGTTCTATATCTGCCGTTCTACAGGGCCGATTGACGAAATTCAAATTGCGTTTTTCTTGTCTCGAAAGCGCTATTTAGGATATCTATAAGATTTATAAATAGCATTATTCTAACATAGGTATTTTGACACAAAATGGATCTTTTTCTGAAGTAACATACCAATTTTTTTCCATATTTCGATTCTACGACTAAAATTATGCCTAAATATTAAAGTTTGTAAAATTTGGTGCCAAATTTATGGAGAAATTCAAAAATTTAATTTGACGAATTTTTTCCATTTTCCGCCAAGAATAATTAACTTGGCGAACTTCTTAATACGTGGCAACCTACTTTTCTATCCCTTCCATTGTAATAGAGCGGAAAAAAAAGTCACATCGTTCCCACGTTTTTACATTTTGCCATGAGTATGATTATTCCTTGCTGATTTGTATCTCAGAATTTATTTCATGGAGTTCAAAATTTGTACAGTCTTTGTTCAACTTGTAATACATATAAAATACGAGCTACGCGAATAAATGTTTCGTATTACTTTTATAAATAATTCGATTTTGATTTTTGATGTAATGTTACGTTTCTCTTTTTAAAGATGCTAATTTTTCAATAAATCTAAAATATCAAACTGGAATCTGAATAATGATTTGCATTAGTATTTTAAAGTATTGTAGAGATATTAGGCTACTTTGAAGCAGGAAATATAAAAAATTGGGGAATGCCCTCGCCGGGACTCGAACGTGGACCTCTCGAATTCACGCCGAATGTGCTACCGTTACACCACGAAGGCATGCTGGAAGGAGGAAGAAAATACCCTGTATCCTCCCCCTTTTAAAGGGAGACTAGGGATTAGAGGACCCAGTCGCCAAATCCTGATGGTGAAGAATCATCGTCTTTTTCGTTCGGGTGCCACTGTAGAGTCGTTAGGGTTTTTGATGCTGGAGAAGTAAAAAATAATCTATGATCTCGCCGGGAATCGAACCTGGACCTCTGGGATACGCGCCGAGTGTGCTACCGTTATGAAGGCATGCAAGAAGGAAGGCGAAAGTACCTTATAATATAAGGTAGAATCTGAAAGACTAGATTGCATTGGCGTTTTTTGTGTATTAAATGGGAACAAGGAGGACTAAAATGCATTTTCACTCGTATGCTGAAATCTGAAGGAAAAAAAACTGCAGAGATCGTTAAGCTGAATTTTGAAGAGCAAAATGGCAATAGCACCTTTAACGGCTTAAATTTAAATCTGAAGGATCAAAATATATGCAAGGTGTTAAGCTGGAAAATAAAAGGCAGAACTATAAAGAATTAAATAATTGGAATCCGACAGAGCAGACTGCATTAACATCTTAAGGTGTGAGGATTCGATTACAAAAGCTGATACTTTTCTTACCTGTGGTGCTTCGTCTTCACTTAGAATACGACTAAGATGAGAGATATAGGTTGTGGCCAGGATGAGAACATCCAGCTTGGAAAGTTTCGTATTGGGTGGTACAGATGGCAAGCATTTCTGAAGGCTATGAAACGCATTCCTCAGACTTTTCACTCTATACCTTTCTCTAGCTGCATTGCGTGACATACCATTTGGATTCTTTCCTGGAATGTAAGAAATCATTAACTTAACTCTTAAACGCTTTTAATGAATATTTAAGATGCCTTCGTCATACTTTGCATGCAACTAACAGTTCTTACATCAGTGCAAAAAACCGTTTTATCGCAAATTAATGTAAATGAAAATAAAAGTGATGGTAAATAGGAGAGAGAATAACCATGATTTGGTTCATTAAAAATTTCTAATATGTTAGATTGAAGATGTAAGGTTTGTCCTAATTTTATAACAGTTATTTTAAGTTTATGCACCTGTCTTATCTCTTCTAGCTTCAGCTTACAATTTCCTACCAGAATGTATTTTCAGAAGCGCGGTTAATGCAAATGAGTAAGAGTAGTATTAAGTCGATGCTTCACTGACTTCGTTAGAGAGCCACAGCTTCTGACTAGCGCGCGTTTACCTTTGGGCTACCTCTGTCTCTAAGCTATTGCTACGCTCGGCCGTACTTAAAGTCCTTGATTAGCTTCGCGGACTTAATTGAGATTTAGGGGAGAACTACTTAGAATCTTCATAGCTTCGGCTATATCTTTTAGTTAAGCATTAGTTAAGTTTAAATTCCTATTAATTTAAATTCAAGCCCAAATGGAGGCTTTGCTGTACGCCCCGAGACAGAAGCTGCCTGTGTTTATATTTATTTTGAGAAATAAAAGGTAGTTAACCCTTCTTGAGTCTTACGTCTCTGTTCACATACTCAAGCGATTATTCGCTTATCTGTGTAAGGGGTTTTTTACATCTTTACTTTGAGAAATAAAAGGGTGAAACCCCACAAAGTTTTGAAAACTATAAAATATATACACTTGCTGATGGTCCAGAGATTCACTTACATTAAGAATGTATATTAGAAAATGGAAAGGAGAACAATGATCATGAAGAGTTTACATGCTCATCTACATTTTACTTTGTTCGGGATATATATATATATATATAAATTTTGAGTTACGCAGAGCTTTTCTTCTAGGAATATAAATGCTTTAAAACTTTACTTAAATGTAACTAATGTACGTAATATACCTAAAAGCCCATTTACTACAGTGGAACTTTTAATTTAATTTATTGAGAACCTTGACACATCGCGTTTTCACCAGAACTCATCATATTCATATCATTTGAATCACTAGTTAAGGAAACGTTTAAAAAAGTACTTTTTGATAATTTCTTCAGGATTTCTTAGTTTAAAGATCACGAAAAATCGCAGAAATAAGATGTTAAAATATTGTCTTGAATTTAAGCCGCACCCTAATTTTACGCCTTAAAAATTTTAATTAAAAAATTAAACTTAAATTCGAAGAAATACGACATATTCTGTTGTATGCATTTATATATACGTGTTATAGGCTTCCTCACTTTTTTTGGTTAAAGTAAATGTCCAGTAACCTAGTGAACTATTAAACGACCTATGGCTTAGTTCAAATAATTAAAGACGTAAACTCAAGAAGGGTTAACTACCCTTTATTTCACTCAAAATGAGATGAACAATTGGCCTCTTTCTCGGGCTCACAACAGCTTGAACTCAGAATAAGAAATAAGAACTAAATTAGAACTAACTAAATGAAATTAGCCAAAACTAACGCAATTATCTAATGTAGTTGGTCCTTAATTTGAACTAGCCGGCGAATATCAAAAAGTACGTAATATATGGCCGAAAGTAAGTGCTTCAAGCGAGATTTAGCCCAAAGAGCAAACACACGCTACTCAGGATTCCTAACTCTCTCTCAAGATGTAAATTGAACCATCCTTAAATATTACTTCTAACTAATTTGCGTTAAACGCAATTCTAAAAACTCATTCTGGCAGGAAGTTGTAAGTGGAGACAAGAATCGATAGGAAAGCACAATGAAATTAAAATAAATGTATTAAAATTAAAATATATGTTACAGTGTAACCAGTATTGTCTACGCTTCGCACTTGTGTATTGAAATATATCGCAATGTATCACTCTATTTTTAACTTAATTTTTGACTAAGTGCCTAGCTAGTCTAAATCTTAGAGTTATACCATCTATTAAAAATTCTATAATGACCAATTTTTCACAGATGTCTTTTTCCTGTACCAGTAACCAGTACAAAAGGCCAAGTAGATATAACTCTTTGTAACTGTGCATTGAAATGTATCACTATTTTTTTAACCTAATTTTTCACCAAGCGCCTGGCTGGTCTACTCGAAACCGCGACTAAGTATATGTGTTACATTTATATATAGCATTGTTTTAATATAGGTATTTCGACACAAATCGGACTTGCATGCCAAATTTTTCTCCATATTCCGATTCTGCGACTCAAACTATGCCAAACTGCCAACTTTTGTAAAAATCCAAAGAGCAATTTTTAAAAAATTAGCTCTCAAAATTTTAGCTCCACCATTTTAATTTAATTTGATATATATTTATTATTACGTCTTTTCTTATTAAATTTATTTTATTCTTCCTTTCACATTTTGAAATTTAGATTCATTCTAAAAAAATTCATCCATTTTTTATGATTTATTTTTAAATAATTTTTATGAATTTTTCGAAAAACATTTTGAATTATAACCTATAAAATGTTTACCATCATCTTTTTACCACCATCAAATTTTTACCATAGATATATTTCTAAGCGCACCTGCAAAAAGTTAGAATTTTTTATTCAAAATTTCCTAAGATATACGTGAATTTATATTTTGACGCGTTTTGAAATTTGGCGTATTTAATATAAGCGATAATAAGGAAAATGTGCTTACGCTCTTTGTTAAAATTACTTGAAAGAATGAACGATGAAACTTTTTTTCTTCTCGTGCATCAATCAAAAAAGGTAAAGTACGTTACTGTAAATTAGGAATTCCGCCAAGTAAATTATTAATTTCAGTCGTGGAATCTAAGTATGGAAAACAATTGATATATTATTTCAGAAAAAGTCCGATTTTGTGTCAAAATACCTATGTTAGAATAATGATATGTATAAATCTAATATATACCTTGAGTCGCGCTTTCGAGACATGAAAAACGCAATTTGAATTTCGTCAATCGGCCTAATACAACGGGAGATATAGAAACGTCCTATTTTTTTTTAATTGCGCAGTGTAGATTAATATACCCAGCCGATATTGCTCAGTATAATGCATCTGAATAACTTCTTATATGCAAATTACCACTGACTTCTAAAGTAAACTTTAAATAAACTTTAAAGTAAACTTTAAACTCTGTAAACTCAGAATCACGATGCATTGCTAAAATCCTCATTTAACACAGTCAAAAGTCTTGACAGGGTCTCTTTAATAACCACAGTTTACAAATACTCATTTTCCGAAGTAACTTCATAAATTCCGCTACTAAGTTTAACATTCCACAGAGATTTTTAGCTGGGCCGAGCGAAAATAGAATGCTCCACTAATTGAGTACAAATGCTGACAGCCATATAACAAGCGGTACAGCAGCTTTGTTGGTGGGAAGTAAGTAAGATGTTTCTTTATTTTCCATTATGCTCCACAAATGTAATTAATTTTTTGAAATTTTGAACAAGTTAAATTTTTTACTCAGAGGAAAAATGGTATTAAGGATTCATAGGAATTTTGGTCTAATATCAATCGGTCTACTCTCTCTAAGTTGGCCTAATCTCGAGAAGTAATCTCGAATGAAAGTATCCTGGGGATGCATCAACTATAGCCTCCAATCTGTGGGGTTTTACTTACTTAATTCAGTGTTCAATCCTTGAACCGCAAAGCACTAATAAGCGAATAATCGCTCAAGTGTGTTAACAGAGACGTAAGATTTAAGAAGGGTTAACTGCCTTTTATTTCTCAGAATAAATATGGTACAATCAGTTCCTAACTCGGAACATACAGCAAAACCTCCACTTGGGCTTGAACTGAAATGAATATAAAATTAAACTTAACTAAGCTTAGCTAACTGAAAGATATAGCCGAAACTATCAAGATTCTAAGTAGTTGGCCCCTAAATCTGAATTAAGTAATCAAAGCCAAACAAGGGCATAAAGTATGCCCGCGCGTAGCAATAGCTATGGCAGACGTAGCCAAAAGGTAAACGCGCGCTAGTCAGAAACTCAGACTCTCGCTCTCGAAGTCAGTGAAACATCGACTTCAATACTACTCTTTACTCATTTGCATTAACTGCGTTTCTGAAATTACATTCTGGTAGGAAATTGTAAGCTGAAACTAGAAAGTTAAGAAAGATTCATAAACTTAAAATAACTGTTAATAAAATTAGGATAAACCTTACAAGTCTATGGAACTGTTTGTATGAATTGTGCTGACACCAAACTGAACTATAACCACTACCAATTTGCCAAAGAGAAGAAGTTTAATCTCTTTTGTATGTAAATCTTTTAAAATCATTTTACTGCAGTAGAATTCTGATTGAGAACCAGATTAGACAGCTCTCTTGATAATTTTACATTTTGATATGCGTTGTTATACACTCATGTCCATAAATTAAGGATAATTAGGAGCCACGCGGAAATTGAACTCTAAAATAAATATATCACCTGTAAAATCACTACACACATCTTCAAGAATCATATGCAAATTTCAGGATGTAACCAGATGACACCGATGGTACGTCACAATGACGAGAGTGTAAAAGAGTGATTATAAGGAATACAGGCAAAGAAGTAAATTGTTAACTGCCAACACTTCCATCACTCATCTGATAATTGCAAACTCAAGCGCCGCTGTGTCAAGTGTGCCGGTGCCCACAAGACGACGGACTGCAAATCCAAAAAGATAGATACGCCTGTTTGTTGTAACTGCCTTCAGCCAGGCCACACAGCGAACTACAAGGGATGTTCTAAATACCCTGTTTTCAAGCCGGCTGCCAAAAAATCCCAAGCCGACAAGACATCGAATCCCGGTAGTTCGTCCAAGCCATCTGCTGTTGTTCCTGGTGTCAGCTACGCCAGCGTTGCAGGCAAAAGTCCTAGCACCGCAGCCTCTGCCCCGAACAAGAATGTTCCACCTACAGTCTTTGGCTGTGACAGCCAAAGACTGTTGTTCCACCTAATAGAACTGTTGCAAATACTAAAAAATTAAATGTGCATTCACCTCAGGGCCCCTCGGACATTAATGCATTCAAAGAATTATTTGATTGCTATAAAGAAATTATGAACATGTTTAAGGGCTCATCTATCATGAGTATCCTTTCTAAAATCTCTGCTAAACTACCAGAATTGCGTGCCGCAGAGCACGCAATTGACAAAATGTTTATACTTTTTAATATCTTTGAAGACATTTTCAGTTCACCTTGTATTGAATAACTATGTCTAACTCTGTATGTAATGTTGTAAATATTATTACATGGAATGCAAATGGTTTGTCTGGCAAGCTCCACGAGCTGCGAAACTTTGTAGATAAGTACAACCCTGAATTTTTATTCCTACAAGAACACAAGCTTGGCCCAACTGATTCAATGTATGTTGAGTAATTATTGTGTGTACAGTCTTCGCAGAGGAGGTGGTACAACTCTCCTTGTCAAACGCTGTATTCCTCATTATCAAATAACAATACCACAGCTTTCAGCCATAGAGGCCACAGCTATCGCAATCACAACAAACACTAACATTACATACACATTCGTCTCCACCTATATTCCACCACCGAGACAGAGAGCTGTTGTTTAGGCAGATCTCACTATACTACTTACACTTGGTACACATGTTGTTCTAGGTGGAGGTTTGAACGCAAGACACCGCGCGTGGAACTGCTATTCAACAAAGACTATTGGCAAATTAATCTTCGAATTAGCCGGGAAGGCTGGTTATAGCATAGCAGCTCATAAAACCCCAACACGGTATGCTGTTGGTTCTACAGGTGTTATAGATTTCTTCCTGCTTCGAAATACCAGCGCTGCGCTGGATGTTTCGGTGCTTGACGAATTGTCCTCGGACCATAACCCTGTTAGAATGATCTTGAATATCAGCAGTTATACCACAACATACAAAAAGGCCTTTCGTACTGACTGGCAGAAATATGCCAAAGCCTTAAACAACATACAGTACTCTATACCAACGATACATTCGGGGAATGACATTGACAGTTTGGTCAAAGAATTCACCGAAAAATTCAATCAGCACACAACTATGCTTGATTTGAAGTTAAACAAAGTCATATCAGCCAAGTGAAGTTCGAGAGATCATAAAACAGCGTAATGCAGCTAGACGCCTGTTTCAAAGAACAAGACACCAGGATGATAAAAGAAATTTTAACAGGTTCTGTGCGGCAGTCAAGTCCGTCACTAAAGTACACGCACAACGCAGCTGGACCAACTACCTTGAATCGCTCTCCACGGATGATAATTCACTGTGGAAGGCCGTGAAGAGGTATACAAAATGCTACAAAATCATTCCGCCCCTTAAAGGCCCTGACAGGATCCACTACACTGAAACTGAGAAAGCAGAAACTTTAGCATTGCATCTGGAATCTCAGTTTCGCACTAACAACATAGGTTATACACAAACAGAACATCTCATTTCTAGCTTTCACTCCACTTTTACTCCAAGCCCCTACACAGACAACACCATTTCGGTCATGCCGTCGGAGGTCGGCAGTTACATCAAAACGCTAAAAAATGGAAAAAGACCTGGATACGACCAAATCACGAATATGATGGTGAAGAGATAGCCTATGAAAACGATATGCTATCTTACTAAAGTATTCAACATCATTTTCAAGCATCAGCACTTTCCGGAGCCCTGGAAACTCGCTAAAGTAATACCTATCATTAAGCCGGGAAAGCCTCCATCTGAGCCAGGGTCCTACAGACCTATCAGTTTGTTGTCCACCATTAGCCAGCTCCTGGAAGCTGTTCTACTTAACAGAATGCAAAACTTCATTGATGAAAGAAATCTGCTCATGGAATACCAATTTGGGTTTAGAAGCAAGCATTCCACTACCCATCAACACAAAGTGGTAGAGCTTATCTCCAGTGGACTGAAGACCAGAAAAGTTACAGGAGGACTCTTTTTAGATGAAGAAATTGCCTTCGATCGGGTATGGCTGGATGCCCTCATATACAAACTACACCACCTGGGTTTTCCAGGCCACAGCACTAACATTATTCACTCCTACCTAACCGGTAGACACTTCGTTGTTCACGTTTTTGGAACACTCTCATCCCCCCGTGCTATTCTCGCAGGGGTCCCTTTTGGGCCCCACTTTATTCAACCTCTACGTGAACGACATCCCCACTACAGACAACACTACACTCGCAATGTATGCTGATGACACTGCGATCCTGACTCAAACTGCATTTGTTGGTTCAGCAATCCAACGATTACAAAATCACATACAATTACTTGAGACTTGGCTGACCAAATGGAAGGTCAAAATCAACGTGGACAAGATAACAGCAATTTTGTTCACCAAAAAAGAAAAATTTCCAAATCAGCTGAAACTCTATGGAGAGACCATCCCCTGGGCCAAGCAAGTCCTTTATTTAGGGGTGATCCTCAGTAAAAGATTCTCATGGAACCCACATATTACACGTTGATTGAAAAAGTTTCGACCACGTAAGCATCACTTAACCCCTTTATTGCTCGAAACAGTGTTTTATCTATAGATAATAAGTTACTTATCTACAAAACCATGTTGCGTTCTATTCTTTGTTATGCATGCCCGGTATGGGCGTATTCTAATAAGTCCATTCGATCAAAACTCCAGACAGCTCAGAACTGTGTTCTGAGACAGATTGTATGTGCCCCATGGTACATTAGGAATGCTAAAATTCATGAAGAATTAAAAATTGAACTGGTCAGGTCGTTCTGTGTTCGCCTGGCCAGACGTTTTTTCGATGGATTATATAATTTAAATAATCCCTCCATCACCTTGAATAGTTATGACATATATGACGATAATAATTTCCATCGCCCAATGGCGATAGTGAACGATTGTATGCCATAATTTGATCTTCTCTGTATTTAATGTGCTTCTTTGTATCTGCTGCTATCTCTCCTGTGTTTCTATAGATGAACTATTGTATTCAGTTGTCCTTCGTAACCTTTATACCTCTATTTTGTCACACCAGAAGTGCGCAATTTTCCTTGCTTAATTCTGCATTTTACTTCAGAACCACCAGCTCGTTCGGCTTTCTGCAACTTTAATTATAATTACCACTACTGAGGTAGGGACTTTAATTTATAATTACCTGAGTAATTTTTATTCTAGTGAGCATCTGTTCCATTTAAGATTATCGAAAAAAAAAAACTATTATTAATTTAATGTAAGCTATTTTTTGTATGCATATTGTTAGAAACCTACTAATGATATTCGATGAAGGGTAGGGCCTTCGGCCCAGGCACCCTGATGCCAGCACCACGTGACTCGAGTAAGAAAAATTGTTCGCAGACGCTTTATAAGCATTTCAGTGCAATAACCGATTAGTTATGACATAAAGGAGGCATTTGGATGATTTTTTCCGTGCTAGAATTATCAGCCGTTTGTAATGTGGGCGTACCCAACTGGAAGTATCAGACGAAGTCGGAATTGCTCAGAGTGTCATCTCCAGGCTTTGGCAACAATTCCGAGATGATAGTAATGTGGGTAGACGTTACAGCACAGGTCGCCCCAGAGTTACAACGCCGAATGAGGACCGGTATTTGGCAGTTACTGCCAAAAGAAACAGACGGAGCACAGCCTCAGACCTGTCTCGTCAGCTCTCTTCAGCCACTGGTACGACAATTTCAAAGCAGACCGTGTACAGACGCTTAGGGCAGATTGGTGTATATGCTCGTAGACCTGTCAGATGCGTTCCACTTACTGCAACTCACTGTCGCCTGCGGTTAGCCTGGAGTAAAGAGCATGCATTGTGGACACCGCAACAGTGGGCTTGTATGATGTTTTCCGACGAATCTAGGTTTAGCTTGCAGTCTGATTCTCGCCGGACTTTCATATGGAGAGCTCCAGGTACCCGTTACCACCAAGAAAACATCATTGAACGACACCGTTACGGCGTGCTCGTTTGGGGTGGAATTATTCTGGGTTCCAGAACTGACCTGCATGTTCAAATTGGAACCATGACAAGCCAAATCTATCGGGACGTCATTCTGGAACAACATGTACGTTTGTTTCGGGGCGCCATGGGCGCACAATTTGTGTTTATGGATGACAACACCCGTGCTCACCGTGCAAACATTGTAAGCGAATGCCTTCAATCGGAGGCTATCACCCGTATGGACTGGCCAGCATTCTCACCGGACTCGAATCCAGTAGATCACGTGTGGGACATGTTTAGCCGACGAGTTGCAGCCCGTCAACCTCCTTCTACATGTCTACCGGAACTTCGGAGAGCATTGCTTTTTGAATGGTGTAATATCCCCCAAGATCAGGTCCATAATTTGATACTCAGCATGCCTAGGCGATGTACGGACTGTATTGCATCGTCTGGGAGATATACAATGTATTAACAATCATACCAACCACGTAATATTGGTTTTTGTAAATAGGTGTTTTTTGTCATTTGCTCCAGGGAGTAAAAATCGCTAATTTTTTTAATAATATCAAACATATAGCATCTTTTTTTGCTCTTTACTTTTTGTTTAATAAATAAGCGTTACAAATAAGTCAAATTTGTTTTGCTTCTAACTCTTCCTTTGTCTTATTTTGCATTATCCTTAATTTATGGACATGAGTGTAGAAGTTTAACCCTTTGCACTGGAGAGGTAACTCTTAGTCACCACTTGATTTGATGCGATAACTCGCGAGGTGACTCTCGATCACCACTCGGTTTCATGCGATAATTCGAGCCGTAACGATATTTATTTAGGTTTGGTTTGGGCAATGATTGTATTCAACAATAAATGCATATAAATTAACTGCCAATCTTTAATCGTAAATAGGTTTTTTTAGATTTATTGTTATATGCTTCTTCGACGTTAGTTCGAACTCTACATTCGTGGTTATAAGAATATTATTTTCAAAGTTATGGAGCTCAATAAGCATGAAATATGACGAAGAAATCACTTAAGTGAAAATGAATTCTATTTTTCGCTGATGAAGAATATAATTACGTATATGCATAGGCTACTTGACGATAGATCGAAGGAAAGCAGTGATGAAGATAGGGATGAAGTAAGATGCGTAAGAAGGTAAAAATTCGATGTAATAGAATAGTGAAAATGAAAGCGACAGTGATTCAGCAGAAAAGAAAAAAAATTCAGAATGGATAACGTGCGCAGAAACCGAAGAAATACCGTTTGTATCCCGCGAAATAACCACAACATCGTATCTTCAGACGTAAAAGAGCCATTATATTTCTTTGTGTATGAAATAACTTTAAATTAGCTGTAAGAAATTCACGAAATATGTGGAAAATCGCCTCGAGTTGCTGATTCGCCCAAACGAAAAAAGCCTCGAGTGCAAATGGTTAATTCTGATTTTATTGTACTGGCAGTCTATTACAGTGAAATACGTTTAACGCGAAAACGCTTAAGATGAAACATCGGTTAACATGAAATAATACAACGGTCCCGACAAACTAATATGTATTTTCATGCATTTTTTTTTCTTTTAACACGAAACGAAAATCGCTTAACACGAAAGGATTTCCCTTCTGGGAATGAACAAAATACAGAACACATCAGCCGCGCAAGGGATATTTAAAAGGGGTGGTTTTACATGTTTCGTAGAAATGAGGCTAATTTGGCTTTGAAATACCCTCGGAATTGCCTGTAACACGAGCCAACTTTGTTTATCTAAGCTACTTTCACCCTCCACCCCTACAAACGCCACACAAAAACATTTCATCTCTCAAATTTTGGGATTCGGTGACGAGCACATCACAGTGTGTGTAAAAATCAGTGAGTTTGGTTCGCGCCAAAAGAAAGGAAGATATTGAAACTGAGCCGACACTTCATGAAATGTTTGAGAAAGTTTCTATGTTATTGCACTGTCCTTACTGTATCATCTGAAGAATTCGTTGCAGTAGATGATGATAATGTGTGTACAACCCCCCAGTTATGGCAGACAAACACATTTCGGAGTTTGTTCAAAGCTCAAAAAATATCATTGATGCAGATTCCGACGACGAAAATGAAATGAATAATATAGTCCTGTTCCCAACGTCATCCGAAATGAGGAATATCATGAGAAGCATGCGCAGTTATTTAAACGCATATTCCAATGGTGAAATGAATAACAGAATGGACGGCATCGAACAGCTTGTTGATAATTTGATGCCGAAACAATGCAAAGAAAAATATCAGATTATTTTCCCAAAACTCAATAAATGTTTTGTTTTTCAAAAAACTTGAAAACTTTGTATTAAATTAAGTTCTTGCGGATGTTTTTGTTTCAGTGATTTTTATAAAATATATATATATACATATCTATGTAAATAAAATGTACTCTGATAAACTTAATTTTAAATCTTAATTCTTTTGTTGAATATATGTTTTTTTTGGGGGGGGACAATATCCTTTACCACTTAATTCTTTTAACACGAAAAAATATTTCACTCAAGTAAGAAAAAATATTTCACCCAGTTTCGAGTTAAACGATTTCCACCATATGTTCCTTTCCACCGATCCGCTGGGGAATTAGTGAATCGGCCAGGTTGTTCTGCTCACGGAATTAAATTTACTACAACATTGCGTGGATTGCAGGCTTCTCGATGCTTGCGTTTCGGTTCTTTTCAAGTTTGCATGACACGCGTTCAATGAGTGAACGGTTCAAGGATGGAAATGTGGGTGAGGACGACTAATTACCATACTGTTTAATGCCAGGTTTTGCAGAGAAATGCGCTCTTATCGGCTTACTGCACATGACGAGACTAAAATATCTTAGAATTCTGAAAAACGGAGTAGCTTTGCAACAGTGAAAATGCAAAATGAATTTTAGTTCCTTTGATCTTAAAAGCGTATTGTATTAAATAGTGTTTAAGGCCACAACTACTGATTGATTTGGACGGCTATCGAAAGCAATTTACGATGTTTAAGCGTGGCATCTGTACGCAAGGACATAATAAAGGATTCTTTCCCCCCAAACGATTATAAAACTGATTTAAAATGGATTCTGAAGAGGTTTTTTTCGTGAGTCTGTGTGTATGCACGTATGTATGTATGTATCTCGCATAACTCAAAAAAGAATAGCCTCAGAACATTGACATTTTGTATATGTTACCGGCAAAGTTTGAAATCCGGCATTCTATAGAATACCTAGGCATTGCATATAATGCCTAAAACTAACCGGCAATGTGCGAAACAATTCATATTTCATACATTTCTTAGGCATTATATGCAAATGCCAAATGGCAAACCGGCAAAGTATGAAATACATTTCTGATTCGTTTCGAAGAACAGAAACTACTCACCAGAAGTTACTAAATGACTGATAACAAGGGGGCATTCCGCACTCGTCATCAACGATTTCGCTCAAATTTCTAGGACATGCAGGGCTTGGCTAAAAATGAAAGTGCCCGAAATGAGAACTCCAGATGGTCAAGCGTTTAGAAAATAAAAATGTTGACGCGTCTTCTCGCACCGTATAACCCATTTACATTAGCAAGTTCGCCAAGCAGCGATTGGCGTAGAGGTAAGAGCTCGGACTATTAATTCGCTGATCGTGTGTTGGGCTCCCCGTGTGGAAACTTTTCTTTTTCTTCTATTTCTCAATTTTCATATTATTCTTTTTCCTTTCGGTTATCAATTCAGAACTTTTTGATGAGATTAGATTTTTTTCGGCCAAAAGACGTAAACTATAATTCATCGCCGTCTTCAATCGTTGCTTCGACGCTTCGCTGTGGATGCTATCGTCTGGCTCCTGTTTTTTTCCGTCGACGTTCCAGGCATATAAATAGTTTCACTTTTGTGCAATATTTTTAATTTTTCCACACTATTTTCCTCACAATTCTACTTCACAAAAATTTTGATATCTTCCAGAATATTCTCACAGTATTCTCCCACAACTCAAGTTACTTGGCCAAGAGCTAGCAAACGAATGAGTTGCCTGGCTAGCGTCGCTCCTAACAGTTAGGAACACCTTTTTTTCTGCATTGTTCGTGTACAGCCGCCAGGAGCGACCTTCAGGTGAAAACGAATCTTATTGTGAAACGACTATTCACGTTTATGGCACATTCCCCAAGGAGAAGGAAATAGCCAATAAAGGAGAAAGAAGAAGAATTCCTGTTTGAACACGTCGGGAAAGTTCGCAACTTGGCCATCTGGAGTTCCCACTTTGGGTACTTTCATTTCTAGCAAAGCCCTGCATTTCCTATAAATTTGAGCGAAATCGGTGATGACGGGTAGGGAATGCCCCCTTGTGAGAAGGAACCACAAGAATATACGCTTCTGAATTGCCGGGATGTGATGTTTGTGAAAAATAAAAATACTTTCATTTACCCTGTTAAAAAAGGCCTCAGTATAGTTCGACTGTCTCAAACGCAACCCTGGCTGGCATTCTGCCAAAACACCTAGACTCGTCCAAAAGCGGCGTTATTACTTGCTGAGACTTGAAAGGTCACGTGAAAGTCTTTTCTTCTCCGAAAAGAGATATGCTGGAGTGAAAGAAAATCTCCTTACTTCCACCCCATTTTGAGAATAATTCAGTCCGAATGGCACATGCGTGTTTGTGTTCATGGTCGCGGATGAGGCGGTCGAACTATACTATACAATATTATTTCAAGGACCCTGAGTTATTTTCCGTATCTCATGAAAACTCACTTGAGTACTGCCCACGGACGACGTGACAGAACGTTGAGAGAATTTTCACTGAAACACAAAAACGTTATATGCAATGATACCGAACTGTACAACCACCTTCGTGAGCCACGCTAGAAAAAACAAAAAGGTATTAAAAAGGGCATTGATGTGAAACTTAAGATTATTTCTAAATTTAATTTCTATTGTCAGGTAAATCTTATCCATTCCCACCCCCAGGGGGAATGCGATTAACACTGTAGTTTTTTGATTGAGACTTGTGCGTGAGCCTTGTCGATTGTGACCCATCTCAGAAGAACGTCGGGTGCCGTCCAGTACTACTGAGTTTAAACGTGGTCACTAGACGGTCATTTGCAGTGCGCAATCCCGTGTGGAGTTGGACCTTGTCGTGGTCTGGGGGCTTCCTCGCAAGAGGGTCTAAAGCAATTCCACCCGCTAAGTAGCAGTTCCGGTGAGAACCCCAGGGTACCGGTTCTGTGAACAGCAGCTACCACGTAAGTTGGGCCCTTAACGGTTCATGTGGTAGTCCCTTAGAAAGATAGACATAACCCCTACACCCCTCGTACGCAGTACAGGTGCAAGGTACGATGGCGGGCAAACGTTCCAAGGATTCAAAGAGATCTGCGGATCACGATGGCGAAGGGCTATCAGTGAATTCTGTCGAAAAAGACAATCCCGACAACAAAGGGTTGTTGGAAAAAGTGGAACACAACACGGAGCAAAGCACCAAATTCTAGCAAAGCCCTGCATTTCCTATAAATTTGAGCGAAATCGGTGATGACGGGTAGGGAATGCCCCCTTGTGAGAAGGAACCACAAGAATATACGCTTCTGAATTGCCGGGATGTGATGTTTGTGAAAAATAAAAATACTTTCATTTACCCTGTTAAAAAAGGCCTCAGTATAGTTCGACTGTCTCAAACGCAACCCTGGCTGGCATTCTGCCAAAACACCTAGACTCGTCCAAAAGCGGCGTTATTACTTGCTGAGACTTGAAAGGTCACGTGAAAGTCTTTTCTTCTCCGAAAAGAGATATGCTGGAGTGAAAGAAAATCTCCTTACTTCCACCCCATTTTGAGAATAATTCAGTCCGAATGGCACATGCGTGTTTGTGTTCATGGTCGCGGATGAGGCGGTCGAACTATACTATACAATATTATTTCAAGGACCCTGAGTTATTTTCCGTATCTCATGAAAACTCACTTGAGTACTGCCCACGGACGACGTGACAGAACGTTGAGAGAATTTTCACTGAAACACAAAAACGTTATATGCAATGATACCGAACTGTACAACCACCTTCGTGAGCCACGCTAGAAAAAACAAAAAGGTATTAAAAAGGGCATTGATGTGAAACTTAAGATTATTTCTAAATTTAATTTCTATTGTCAGGTAAATCTTATCCATTCCCACCCCCAGGGGGAATGCGATTAACACTGTAGTTTTTTGATTGAGACTTGTGCGTGAGCCTTGTCGATTGTGACCCATCTCAGAAGAATGTCGGATACCGTCCAGTACTACTGAGTTTAAACGTGGTCACTAGACGGTCATTTGCAGTGTGCAATTCCATGTGGAGTTGGACCTTGTCATAGTCTGGGGGCTCCTTCGCAAGAGGGTCTAAAGCAACTCCACCTGCTAAGTAGCAGTTCCGGTGAGAACCCCAGGGTACCGGTTCTGTGAACAGCAGCTACCACGTAAGTTGGGCCCTTAACGGTTCATGTGGTAGTCCCTTAGAAAGATAGACATAACCCCTACACCCCTCGTACGCAGTACAGGTGCAAGGTACGATGGCGGGCAAACGTTCCAAGGATTCAAAGAGATCTGCGGATCACGATGGCGAAGGGCTATCAGTGAATTCTGTCGAAAAAGACAATCCCGACAACAAAGGGTTGTTGGAAAAAGTGGAACACAACACGGAGCAAAGCACCAAAAGGTCAAGACAACGAAGAGTTGTCCGCTGAAGCTCTACAAACAGCTAGGCCACACGAACAGATAGGACACATGGTTTCTCCTGAACCAACAGTTGATCCGACAACTATGAAAGAGGCTCATAATTGCCTAATAAATCTCGAAGGCATATTAGCCAGAGAGACGATTTCCAAAAAGTTGGCACATAAGATTAGAGATGAATTTGTAGGATTACTTAATTTAGTTACAAAACAGAATCTAAAGATAGCGCAGTTAGAGGGACAGTTAGAACAAACCCAGAATTTAGAGGATTATGTGTAAGGACTCTTGTCAGTTAAGAAGCAGACCTATGCAGAAGCAGCTAGACATAGATCCAGATCCAGAAATAAGACCAGGTCGGAGGCAGGAAGACCCATATCGCAAAAGAGAGTAGAAGGACAAGAACACGTATTGCTAGTTTATTCGAAACCAGAGGTAGATTGCACGTCGGAAGAACTGAAACAAAAACTAGTTCAGTCGATAAATCCGACGAAACTAAAGAGAGGAGTAAAAAGGGTGAAAACGATTACTAAGGGAGGAGTACTCATAGTGGTTCCCAGTAAAGATGATCTAACAATATTGGAAGAAGCGATAAAGGAAAACAGGAAAACGAAGGATAGCATGGAAACCAGAATACCAGTACAAAAGAATCCAAGAGTAATAATATACAACGTGAATAAGGAGATCAAACAAGACGAAATAGTTAAACTTATAAAGAAACAAAATGACGGACTAGAAGAGGCAGAGATGGAAGCGGTGTTCTCTATTAACGCCAAAGATGGACAACACCGGGTACTCTCAGTTGATCCAGCCTCTTTTAATAAGATAACAGATAAAGGGAAGATAAATATCAGATGGTCACGCCTAAGAATCAAAGAATACCTGAAAGTGTCTCGTTGTGCTAAATGCTTGGGCTACAATCACTGCGCAAAAAACTGCACGAATGAGGGAGTCTGCGCCGGCTGCGGAGACCACGATTACGAAATAAAAGACTGTAAAGAAAAAGAAAAAAGATGCGTAAATTGCACGATAGCAAATAGAAAATTTAATGCGGGGTTCAACCCCAATCATGATACCAGAAGTCAGAAATGTCCATGTTACGAAAGAGAGATAAACAAACTTATAAATAGAACAAATTATGGACTGTGAGGTTCTACAAATACATTTACAGCCCTCACGGAGTGCAACGGAAATAATGAAGATTAATTTAGCGCAAAACGATAAAATTAAAATAGCATGCGTGCAGGAACCATACGTAGTAAAAAACAAGATGTATGGTCTCCCAGTTGTATATAGGAAATACGATCATGAAAGTAACGCCAAGGCAGCCATTATATTAACAGATAAACAAAATACCAGTCTGTCAGATGTATAGTGATCCATTAGTGGTTGCTCTGAGATTGGAAACAGAGACCCCATTACTGATAGTATCAGCTTATTGTCCGCCCTCACAAGAATTGGACGAAGTTCTAGTAACGCTGCAAAAAATCCTAACAGATACCGAGATCACAACAATAATATGCAGTGATCTGAACGCCAAACATCCGATATGGAGTCCGACTCCAGCAGATCCAAGAGGTACCAGAGTATGCGAATTCCTAGCCCCAACAGGACTCTCAGTAGTTAACGAAGATAAAATAACGCCAACCTTCGCTGGAGCGAGAGGCAACTCTTTGGTTGATCTTACTCTGCAAAGACAACATAACGAAAACATCTAAATATTAAATTGGAAGGTAGATGACACAGAAAATGGAAGCGATCATAATAGCATATATTTTCAAATCCAAATAGGGGAACTTCCGATTAAGAAAAACAATAGGGTCCACATCGAAAAGACAGACTGGCTAGAATTTAAGCAAGAAATTCTGAAGAAGTACCATCCAGACGAAACTCAGATTAGGACAGATATAGACAAGCACATAGAGCAAGCCACGAAACTGATACAGGACACGTACGAAAATATCAGACGCGACACAAACGCAATAAACCCTCGGAAACGATACACTCCCTGGTGGTCGCCCGAGATAGGGCAACTAAGAAAACTAATAAGAGCACTCCGGAAAAGATTCCAGAAAGCCCAGACAGAAGATAGGCCGTATTATAGAAAGAAATATAAGATCTACGCGGCACGATACAAAAAGATGATGTATAAAGCGAAGAGACAATACTGGAACGACTACTGGGAGAGCGTAACAGCAAATACGCCATTTGGGGCATTTTTTGAAATGATAAAAAATAAGAATGCAGGTCCCTTCCGGATCAGCACGATCCAAAAAGAAGATGGATCCATGACAACCACCTTAGAAGAAGCAATAGAAGAGATAATAAATCATGACTTTCCCCAGGATAATACGCAAGATGACAATGATGTCCACTCCCTGATAAGAAATGATTCCAGAACTCCCCCTGATACCCCAGACGACGTTCCATTCTCGCGAGAAGAGATAAGAAGAACAATAGAAAGTGTGAAAAAGAAAAAGGCCCCAGGATTAGATAACCTTACAATAGGAGCAGTAGATGAACTAAGAATCGAGAATGAGAACAAATTTCAAAATTTACTAAACAGTTGCCTAAGACAAGTCTACTTTCCAGAGGCATGGAAGAACGCCGAATTATTTTTCCAAAAGATGGAAAAGATAAGACAAAAGCAAACGCATACAGGCCGATATGCCTACTATCCGCCTTGGGAAAGGTTCTCGATAAACTGATAACCCAAAGATTGACATTCCACTTAGAAAAGAACAAACTATTGAACGACAAGCAGTTCGGGTTTCGCAAGGGTAAGAGCACGGTAGACGCAGTCGATCATCTGCAGAAAATAATCCAGAGGAATAGAAAAAATAATCAACACACCTTTGTCATCTCACTGGATGTCGCCTCGGCGTTCAACCAGTTGTGGTGGCCAGGTCTGAAGAAAAGATTAAAGGAGTTAAGATGCCCTAAAAACATCTAAAACCTAATACTAGATAGCTACCTTACAGATAGGAAAGTGACATACAAAAGAGACGGAGTATGCATCACAAAGAAATACTTCAAAGGCGCGCCGCAAGGGTCGAACATCGGGCCCGTACTCTGGAACATAATGGCAGATACTGCCCTCCAAATCGACTTTGCAGAAACAGCCATCGTACAGGCCTGTGCCGATGATTTTATCATCATCATCAAAGGCGGCAATAGGACAATAATAGAAAGACGAGCAACGGAAGCACTCTAAACTGACGGAATGGAGTCAACTGTACAAACTAAGGTTTAGTATCGAAAAGACCCAGATGATACTGTTTCCAAAAGGTACGAAAAGTGAGTCAAACCCGCCAAGAATAAAGTGGAACAACATCCCACTCTGACGTCAAGACACGCTCCAATACCCAGGGTTCCTGCTTGATAAAAAGCTTACTTGGGTTCCACATTTAACGGAAGTCAGGAACAAAACCAACAAAATAATCAACAGCCTAAATAGGACAATGAGCGATAGATGGAAACTTAGAGGCAGACTCCTAAAAGAATTATATCTGAGAGCAGTGGAAAGAATGATACTATACTTCAGTCCGGTATGAATGACGAATACAGTTCGGGTTCAGACCGAACTGGCCCAAATACAAAGGATAGCCCTACTGAAAATAACTTCAGCGTTTACTACCACGTCAACAGTAGCCCTACAAGTCCTAGCAGAAGTAATGCCACTAGACCTCAAGGCGAACATAGAAACATAGAAAGAATAATCTACCGGCTTTTTCACTACGAGGAAGACGCAGAATTCGACGGAGTCACCATAATTCCACACGACGCAATAGAAAAACCTAGTCAAGACACTGATTACCACCCTGCAGACCTTAAGAACATCATATGGGGTAAAGCAAAGCCAAATGGTACAGGAATAGAAATTTTCACAGACGGGTCGCGCATAAATAATCAAGTAGGGGCGGCTTTCGTCGCATACCAACAGGGAAAAGAAATCTATAAAGAAGGCCAAAGACTCTCAAATGAAGCAACTGTATTCTAAGCAGAGTCCTACGCCCTCAAGAAAGCAGCGTTATGGGCAGCAAATCGAGATAAAGAATACAACCTAAGCTTCTTTACGGATAGCATGAGTGTGCTACAAGCACTAAACAAAAGAGGAAAAGTGGCAGATCACGCAACCACTTTAAAAGAGATCTTAAGAACCTTAAAAGAGCACCACGCAGTCCAGATTCATTGGGTAAGAGGACACACGGGGCTTCTAGGCAATGAAGAAGCAGACGTACAAGCAAAAGTGGCAGCTCTAAAAGAAGACATAGACGCTAACATCCCAACTTCAACTGAAGTGGCTAAACGATTAGTTACCAAATTCCTCTTAGACACATGGCAAGACCGCTGGAACGATGAGGAGAACGAAAGACATACGTACAGGTTCTTTCCAAAAATCGGCCTGAAGAGACTAAGATCAGACCACTACGTCATTCAAGCATTAACGAATCACGGGAAATTTCCGAGCTACTTTCAAAGATTCTTGAATCGCAACGCAAGATGCGCCTGCGGCACCCCAGGACACCAAGCAGATGCTATTCATTACATCCTAGACTGTAGCCTGATGAAGGACCTAAGGCAAAGACACTTTCCAGCAAACTACAGAGATCAGCCGCTGCTCTCCCTAGCCACTGATTTCTACTTAAGAAAAGGAGTCCACAACATCATTAAAGACCTGAATTCAAGAAACGACATCTTCTTGGAAGAATTGTAACAGGTCCGAGTACCTGACCACCAAAATTGACGTTGCATATATGTAAATAATTTTCGAAAGTCCTAAAGGACATAGTTACACAAATTTCAATTAATAATCTAGATGTTTCGTATGTGTATGTGTATTTTGTTATACGTAATGTTATAATAAAGGACTAAAGTCCACCACAGCTAGATTACTAGCGCAACGATCAGAATGATTTCAAGCCCGGTAGTGCCTTCTTGAAATGGCGGAACCGGTTAGTGTCCAAAACACTAGTTGTCCATTACCAGCCTCAGCCAGATAGAAAACACAAACTTATTAATGTTGTATCAAGATCATCTATTTTCTTAATATTTCTAATAACGGTTTTTAATGGCACTCTTTCATAAATTCTTCAAAGCAACATTTGTAGCTTTCAGGAAAAAACGTCTTTTAAATAACAGCCTTACCATATTTTTTCATACTTTGCCTGAAGAGCATTTGTCATTCTGTAGAATGCCTAGGTATTATAAACAATGCCTAGGGAAATTCTCATATTTCATACTTTGCCTAAAAAATCTGACATTATATACAATGCCTAGGCATTATATAAAATGCCGGCGTTTCGTACTTTGCCGCTAATGTACATACGACTGCTATTACATGTAGATGTGCACCTCCTATTTTGGTTGCAAACGGCCGCACCAAAAGTATATAAATATACATAAATATATATCCACTCTGTTACTCGGCTCAGTGAGCTCAGTTTTTTACGCTTATATGTTTGTAAATTGTGCATTTCTTGCTTTAAAAATGATTGAATTATGTGTTCCTATTTTCCGGTTAAGGTTTTTTTGCCTGCACGCAATAGTTGTAGAATTATCAGCAATTTAGAAGTTGTTTAAGGGCTACTAAGCCTAATTTTCGTTTACCATAGCAGCCATATTTGTTTACATTTAAAACTTAGCAGAATAATGAATTCAGTTTCTGCACTTTCAGTGTCTTTTTGCCGAATGAGACCAAAGTTAAACCTTCCTGTTTGTGCACCGAAAAATCTGGCTTGTCGCCTGCTGGCCGAATTGCTTGTTTTTGCGTAAAGACTCTAACATTAAATGTGAATTTTTTTATTGTTTTAAACGTGTTTGGTGTTTTATTTTTTTCTATATTTTAAAATTTTTAATGAAGATATTTTGAGGTTTTATATATTATTGCCTTGCCGCGAGCTGAGAACAGAATTAACTGAATGAGAAATATATCTCTAATGAGATTCGAAGAAATAAGTTTAAATGAAATGCCGCAGAAAGTGTGTATAATTTAATATTCCATAGAAGGAAGTCATGGTGTACACGTTAGATTTTCGTTGAGGTAGGAGTCCCGAAAAGATACTATGCTTCGAGCCCCAGACTAGTTGCATTGACTTTGGCGATAAAATTACAGAAATCATTACACATTTTATTTCCGGACAGGAGACGTGACAAAAATGCCCTGCCCTGCAGGGATTCGAGTTCCAATTGCTTGCCAAACGTTCTTCAATTACAACACAAAAGCACACTTTAAAGAGGGAGCAAATGTCTTACTCCCCCCTCCGGGGGTCGACGCAGAGAACTCTGCGAAGCTACTGGCTAGGATCTGTACCTAGGCAGTCTCGGCCACGGGGGTATACAAATGATGAACCTTGTGGTTCTGTGAGCTCCGGAAAGGTCATTTATTGGCCGGCCCGGGGCTCGGCATGTCTTAGAGCAGTGTGGTTCTAGTAGCCCGGGGGGTAACTCTCTGGGCATGCTGGGTAATGACCCCTGCGACTGGTGGGTAGCAAACTGACGACGAGTGACACCCCAAATTGGGTTCGTTGCGCCGACCTCCCAAGGCTCCGGGAAAGAGGTTGAACCCCGGTCCCGGTTCTGCGGGAGGGAAGGACCTGTAGTGCGATTCAGTTGGCGGAACGGGAAATGCCAAACTTGTAACTTACCTTCCCCCCTTAAAGGAATACCGGGAAGGCGGGCAACCAATCGTCAGATCAGGTGGTGAAGAGATTTCGTCCAACAACTTTTAATTCGGGTGCCACTTGTAGAGTTATTATGTATTTATAGGAGCAGAAAATAATAAAAATGTGCAATGCCCTCGAAGAGATTAGAACTTCGGATCTCCTGAATGGTAGCTATTTGTACTTCCAGTTATACCACAAAGGTGCGCAATAGGGAGGGAGAAAACCTTACCCTAAATCAAAACCTACAACTGACAGAATAAAGAAATCAGCTTGTAGAGTCATTACGTTATTCAGAAGCAGGAGATGTGAAAAATGAGCAATGCCTTTGAGGGCAGGAGAAATACCTTATACACTTTCCCTTTTAAAGGGCGGCTGGGGACAAATCTTGGTGATGGAGAATCATCATCCACCACCTTGTTTTTTGTTCGGCCGCCACTGTAGATTCATTAGGTATTTTTTTGAAAGCAGGAGAGATGAAAAATGAGCAATGCCCTCGCCGGGATTCGAACCACGGACGTCTCGAATACGCGCCGAGTGTGCTGAGCACTACACCGCGAAGACATACTAAGAAGGCGGAAGAAATACCTTATAAGCTACATTTTGTAATTATTAATAGAACCAAAACATGAGGTATGTATGAATATCTCACGCTTCTATGTATCTTAAGTTACTGGAAAGTTAAATGTTCATGCAAAAGTAAGAGGTAATTTTGTGAATATATAACACAGTATTCCTCAAACTGGATAATTTTGTTCCCCTGTGGGGCGCTCTGAAATATTTTGTGTCATTAGTTATTGGACGGGCGGTATGGAGTTTTATACTTCAAAGAGAAAGCAGCGTTGGCAATAGTTTTGTTGTAATACTAGTTCAGACATTTATAAGGTTTAGCATTCTTTGGAAGCATAAAATGTACGAAACTGAAAAATGAATTATTGCTATGCCTTGCAAGTATCATAGAGGCAGGGAAAAGGGTGTTAAAGCCCCTTTTATTTAAATCCAATAGAAGTTAACAGAAGGCACTACTCATGCTTATAAAATATATAGCAAGTAGTTATGGCTTAAATCAAAGGTAAGTAATTGAACTGAGTAATAATAAGTTAACTTAACGGCTACACAGTTCAAGTAATACGCAAACTGGCTTCGGCCTAACTAAGGTCAGTGTGACAAACCTAACGGTGAGAATAACGCGACGTCACAGAATATTTCTCTCGAGGGAATATCAAATTAGCAACGTGGCCTTCATCAGGCAGAGCACGCTCTGCTTCTACCCTCTATAACCTTCCTTTAAATATTCTCTTCTTTTTACCTATTTGAATGCCACGTGACTTAGAAATTTACATTCTGGCAGGAGAATGGAGATGAGGAGTATAGGGAATTTGATTAACATAAAATAAGTGCTTAAAGAACTAAAACGATACCTTGCAGAGTTTCGAACGAAATCCTCCAGTACCTTCAAAATGTATTATTCGTAGAATGGTGTCACACTTTGTACTACTTATTCTCTCAAATAATATCTTTCTCACCATAATATACAGTGAAAATAGGTTTCAGTGTTGTAGAAAAACTTCTAATAAAACAAAAGTAAATCATCTGCAGTTGTTGAATGGGGTTGATGCCAATAATTAGCTGCAGCAGAATGGCAACAGTGTGTGCTTCATCTCTTGTAAAGTAGTGGTATATGAAATCGCAACTAATAACGAACCTGCATTTTGTGTAAATAAATTCATGTTTCTTTTACTCTTAGGAAGAATATTTTTTCCTGGCTCCTAATGTAACTCAACGAAAGGAAATGATCTTGGTGTTTCCAGAACAAATAATTCTGCTTTTGGTTTTGCTACTATTGTTTGATTAAAAATATATAATTTTTATTGTGAAGAAATTTAAATATTAAATTTGCATTATGAATACTGATGATATTTTTACAAAAAATTTACAACTCAATTTTCTCTTAATATAATTAACTACAATGGTAAAATAAATTAAGAGAATTTTCATATTTGATCTACGGTCTCCAGAGCAACTGAACAGATTTTAATAAAATTTGGTGTGAACATAGGTTGGTATGATACAAACAAAATAAACATTCAACAGTTATAATAGACACACATGTTCGTGCGTAACACCCATGGGAGTCTGAAGGTCTGAAACACCGGTTGCAGAAGACACAAAAGAAATGGGTTAATAGGGGGTATGGTGGCCTTTTGCACCCATATAGCGTGAAGTCATACTGGAAATAAGACAGTTTATCAGTGCCCGTGGCAATGGGTCCCACTCATTCAGCAACGCTGCTTTCAGTTCCCGGATGGTTCTCGGAGGAGGGTTGAGTGTTGTAATTGCCCTCTCCAGCGCGTCCCAGACATGCTCTATAGGTTTGAGGTCTGGAGACCTGGCTGGCCAAGCCATCCGGCGAATATCCTCACTCTCTAGAAATTCGTCGACCTGCAGAGCTCTATGTGGCCTCGCTTATCGTCCTGTAAGATGAACTCGGAGCCCCCTGCGCCCCGGAAAAGGCGAACACAGGGCTCCAACACCTCATTCCTATACCTCACACCACAGAGCCTCTGTTAAAGACTTGGAGAGGTGTGCGGCCATCCAACATGATGCCTGCCCAGACCATTACACCGCCACCGCCATAACTGTTGATTTCGCGGACATTGGAGACTAGGTAGCGGGTCCCTGGCTCTCTCCATATGAAAGTACGGCGAAAATCGGTGTTTAAGTTAAAACGGGACTCTTAGGTGAACAGAACGGTCGCTCAATGCTCCGTACTCCATTCACTATACTGTGTGCACCATGCTAGTCGGACTCTCCTGACTGCAGACGTGAGCGGGACGCAAATAGCCGGTCTTCTGGCAAACAACTCTCTCTCCAAGGTCCTTTCTTTCTACGGACCTTGCTCTCTCTCATTCAGTCTTTTGGAAACAGTCACCCTTGTTACACGGGTTCCTGTGACTGCATACAAGTTCCGAGAGAGCTGAGAAGCTGTAGCTTCTCTGTTACGCCTCGCTAAAATGGACAAATAGCGATGTTCTCTGGACGTCATGGCTCTTGGGCGGCTTTGCCCAGGCTTTCTCTCGATAGATTACATCGTGGAATGAGGGACTATGCAAAACTGCAAGTCAATCGGGCGTATAGTTCCGGAGATTGCGTGATGAGTTGGTGGTATTTCGCTTATATATATACATAGAGAGAGATTAGCTTTAATGAGCAACCTTAATATAATTACGCGTATTCATGCGAAAAGCGAAGAGAGCGTTAAAAAAAATAGTTCAGGAAAAAGGGAAATTAGTTTTAAAACAGTTCGAGAGACAATTATATAGGACATAACATTTATTTAAAATAAAATTAACCTGCTTTCCTCCTCCATTTCACGTTTGAAGTGCACGTTAAAAGATCAACGTCATTAAGAAAACTCAGAAACCGTGCTTATAAAGAAATTCGATAATACTGCGTACAGCGTATGATGAAAAGATAAAACTGTCCTACCACAAGTTTAATGGGAGTGATGAGATCTCAGAATGCATGTGGAGCGTTTCATTTGAAATGATTTTGATTTGAGATCCACACTGCAGTTAACAAATTCTATAAAAGGTACTCTGTTATTGCAAGCAAACGATGATCCTCTATACGCCCTTTGTTCGGGAATCGAATCTCACCCAGCACGTGAATCATTTCACCCCGGCGCGCTTTGTGACGCGAGTTGCAATCTCAGACGTGCAAGAAAATGGATGATATGATTACAAAATTCGCCAATCATTCATACAGACGCTGTGCCGAGCTGTCAACACTTCAACGGTTCATGTTACGCTGTTCTTGCAATCTCGGCCACTTGTTAACTTGCAACCAAGGGGGGGGGAGATTATTAAAAAAAAAAAACGAGAGAGAGAGGGTGGGTTCCTCTTCTTCAAAGTTTGGAAAGCGAAGTTAGCTTGATTCGATGACAAATTACGGGATTTTCAACCCTTAAGTACACACATTCATTTTCTGATACGTAAATACAGAGGAGAAGTTTCTCAGACCGCACTCTGTTTTATGCATTTTAAAAATACAAAATTTTAAAATATAATGTACTCTTGTTATTATATAAGCAGTAACACACTTTGCATGTTATATTGAAGTAATTATTTTGTTTTAGAACTCTAAAATTAATGCATTAAAAATTAATTTTTAAATCACGTATGAAAAAGTACGGAACGCTTGATCAAATAAATAAAATAAACACTACTTACTCGCAAACGCAAAACTATTTAATAAACATTAAACTATTTAATAAATTTTCCATCTACAGAATCTGGATTATATAAAATAATGCAAAAAAAAGAATAATATATAAAGAATATTAAAAAACTGCAGCACATTTAAGTATTTTCGACACAATTTTTGCAAATTCTCTTAGCACATTATTATGGGATTCTTGCAGCTGAAATATAGAGACGCAGAGGTGAGGTTTATATAACCGAGACCAAATTTTAAAAATTATTTAAAAAAAACTAATGGGTAGAGTTTAATAAAAATTTAGGAATAATTATATTTTATGTCAACTTCAGAAGAATAACTATATAAGCAGTTTCGCAGTTCTAGACTACTGGCGCGGTCATACAGACCCCACCTCTGTATTTAAGGGTTAAACGTGACGATTCAAAGTTCGGAAAGCAAAGTTAGGGTTCGATAACAAAAATTACTGGATTTTCAAAACGTGATATACTCAGACGGCTGAGGTGTTAATCTAACTGTAACTCTAATCCTGAAATTATTACAAAAAGTTTCATGATTTTTCAGGGCGTCTTTATTGTGCTATTTGAAGAGCCAAAGATAGCTTACTGATTTAATCTTTCTAGTTGCAATACCTTACATGCTAGAAGCAAAATGTTTAAGTATACGCGTTATTGAAATCAGTTGAAATTAAGCGTGCATATGTAAGAGTAACTTGCTAATACGTACAAAAGTTTTCTATCTATCGCTTGCAAAAATTATCAAAGGAATTTTAGCATTCATTGAAAAAATATATAGAAAGGGTAAAAAATTAGTCACACTAAGTTCTCCCTCCTTTCTAGATGCCTTCGTGGTGTAACGGTAGCACACTCGGCGCGTATTCGAGAGGTCCAGGTACGAGTACCGGCTAAGGCACTGCTCATTTCTTCAGTTTCCTGACATCGAGAAGCCTCTAATGACTCAATAATGGCGCCCGAACTACAAGGTGGAGGATGATGATTCTTCACCACCAGGATTTGGGAACTGAGATCCTTAATCCCCAGTTGGCCTTTAAAAGGAGGAGTATGTAAGGTATTTTCTCTCTCCTTTCTGTACGCATTCTTGAAGTAGCAATATTCGAGAGGTCCAGGCGAGGGCATTACTGATCACTTAGGGCAAACCTCTTAGAGCGAGGAATGTTCATAGTTATAGAGAGCAGTCGATTAATAAGAGTGAAGCTAATTAAATTATATTTAATTCGCAAATTGTTTCTTATAAACGTTTATCTTTTTGCATCGTGCATCTGCCACAAAATAAATAGGAAGTATTTCCTTTAAATAAAAAAACTGTGTATGCAATTCAAAAATATCCTTCAAGCAACATTAAAATGAACCTATATGATGACCAAAAGTAACATACCATTTTTAAATTTTAAAACCTTTTTTTCAGCGATGTTTTTTATTTTCTTTCGATTTATTGGTTAAACTTTGGAATAAATCAAATAAGCAATAAGATTCGTAAGGCAGTGTTCAGGACACTGGAAGGTGCAGCAGCTTTCAGTTATCTCGAATGAAACATGTTTATTATGTCTCAAAAATATTCATGATTTGCCAAAATTTCATCCATGAACCATTTCTTCTTACCATAGCTAATTGACTTTAATCATTTCGCGCTTAGCATCTGTAGTTTTTAAACAATCTTTCTTATTCGCTTTGTTTTCTCAAGGTAAAGAAAAATTCGTAATACTTTAGTTTATTTGAAACGTTTGGACAAATGCTTTATAATTACGATTCACTGAAGCAAAAGTATTACGTTTAAGAAAGCATTTAGCCGTGGATTAATTATGAGAAATTTTTAAATGCGAAAGCAAACGAATTTATAAATAAGATTATGGAATAAAAGTCATACGATATTACAGCAAAAAAAAATTTTGTTAAATATGTCTTACGTGACAAATGTACTAGAATTGCCTTAATTATTTCTTACTAAATAAATTTTCTTGAGAAAAAAGTATTCAGTAGAGTTTTAATTCCTAGATATAGATTCGTAGCTAAAGAACTATGGATAAAATTCGACTACTAAATAATTTACGTAAGGCATAGTGATGGTATATATACTGCATAATGAAATTACCAGACGGTTTGTATATTCATTTCAAGGGGTTACATAAAAGCGTAATATTTCATAAACTGCAATGCATAAAGGCGTATATAATATAAGGGCGTAAATGTTATTCTTTCGATCAACATTCCTTTGTGAAATGGAGATATTTTCATAATTTTTTGAAAATTTTCCCTTCAGGCATTTTGTTATTTCAGAGTTAAACGAAAAGGAAATTATAAAAGAAACAGATCCCATAATAATGTCTTTTCTTACCTTCGAGGGATCTAGATTTCCTGGACCCCTTGGTTTTCTTACCACATTCAAAAGAAAATTCTGTTGGATATTCCATCACGGATAGCATAGATGCACTTTGTGTAGGCGGAACCATTGCACCTGAAAAATATTTATTTATCAGTAGGTTGGATTATAGAGATAACCATTTATGATTTTAAATCTTAGGAACTTTAAAAAATAAAAACTTAAACTTTAAAAAGAAAAGGAATAACAGAGAACAAACATGAACTCATAAAATAAAAAAGTAGAAAAAACTAATAATAATAATAATAAAATATGAAAGCCGCAAGATTTTACATTACGCGCAAAAAGACTTTTTTTAACGTTTTCTGTGTTCCTTTATTTATTAAATATCATGTTCTTCGCACTTAAACCATAAAATTTAATTCCACAGAAATATCGCAAAGTAATTTTAAAATGAGCATATTTTGCATTTCCAAAGCACAAGCTCACGAGCTGGAGATTATTATTATTACTATTATTATTATTATTTTGTACAGTGCTGCCATTGCTTGCTTTGAAAGCTTTGATTTTGTGAATCAAAAATTCGTTAAACTGTTACAAAATACGAAATCGATAGTAAAACAAATTCCAAATATCAAATTTGGGCTTTCAGATGCCCATATTCGGAGAAAGATTAGGTTATTCAAAATGGGATGGTTCTAGGTCCTTTTCTTTTACCACAGTGCCAGAAAAACACATACATTCTTCATTATTTAATTTCTTTAAATATAACACAAGACAATAATATTTGGTGGCAACAGTTTGAAAAGTGATACAGACATTTGCAGTGAATCGACACAAAATTCCAAAACGAAATTAATAGCCCTTCTGAGCTTACGTCCTTCGGGCTAATAGCTTAATTTATGATTTTAAAACTTTAAAGGAAAGGAATAACAGAAAACAAACAAAGACAAAAAGAACAATAAATCAATATCGAAAAGAATATCTCATAAAATAAAAGAGTAGGAAAAACTAATAATATAATAATCAAATAAATGAATTACAAAATACGAGGGGAGGGAAAAGCAATAAAACTGTAAAAAAAATGCAATATGATAACCAAAGAAGTAATTTTGCAAATGTACGGAAAGAACAAAAGTAGGTGCTAGACTAGGATTGCTAAAAATTTAGGAAATCATTTGATAACCTGTACAAGTATGAATTTTAAATATTAAATTTGTCACCTAGGTATTCAATATCATTAGGACTTTAGCTCTTCTACCGTTTATCAACTCAGTATTTTATTCAGGTAAATTATACAGTACAGTTTCCTAAAATTTATTTTGTGCACTGCTTACATTCCTTTATGCATCCCTTAGCACATTTAGATGGTTCGTAATTGAAATGAGTTAGTTAATGAGTGATCATTTCGAAGTAAAATAATTCGATGTATGTATTAAATATTCGATGTGGACACCATTTGACTTCCTTGTACAGCCTATCAAATTACGCACATTTTTTGCTGCGCTTTATAAGGTGCACTCCCGCCTTATTAGCATGCCTTCGTGGTGTAATGGTCAGCGCGCTCGGCGGGTATTCTAGAGGTCCGAGTTTCGACTCCCCGCGACGGCATTGCTCTTTTTTCATGTCCCCTGCTTCGACAAAACCTAATGACACTACAATGGCTCCCGAACTAAAAAAGGTGATGGATGATGATTCTCCACCACCAGGATTTGCGATTGGGTCCCCTAATCTCCAGTTGCCCTTTAAAAGAGGAAGTATATAAGATATTTCTCCCGCCTTCTTAGTATGCCTTCGTGGTGTAATAGCCACCACACTCGGTGCGTATTCGAGAGGTTCGAGGTTCGAATCCCGACGATGGCATTTCCCATTTTTCACATTCTCAGCTTTCCCCCCCCCAACCAAAAAAATTCTTATGTCTCTACAAGTTTATTTATTTAGTTCATTTAATTAATTCATTCAAGTTAAGTTCATTTCCCCGAACCTGAATCCTGAAAAATTTTCTCATCTTTTGAATCTCAGACATCCCGAATTCTTCAAATAGGAATAAGAAAAATTCACTCGATATTAGGAATTTTTAAGAACGTTAATTTGCTTTTTAAGTGAAGTACATAATTGAGGTTTTCAAACAGATTCATTTTGTCAACATAATTTAACAAACGCACTTGAATAAGTTGAGAACTTCAACATCCATGGTTAACTAGTTCAGCTGGTAGGACAGCA
>KK116271.1:131288-155805 GCA_000611955.2 Stegodyphus mimosarum
ATTCACCTCCGCTTCGTCTCTTCTCACAAAACAACAGCGAACACCCGTAAACAAGTCGGCATCATAGAAGCATTAGTGGATAGAGACCCATTTGCCTTCAGGACAATCTCATCGCCGAATCGTTTTCACCTGGGCCCTAAAAAAGAGTTTCTTTAAGTTAATCAAAAAGAGGAAGTCTCTAATAATAACCAGGTGTTTGTTTTCCTAATGATCCATTTGCTGTTACAGTTTGTCACAATGAAAAGAAAGTAGAGTATTACATAATGTAACACAAATTGTCGAGTATACGTCACTGCAATACAGGATTACGTAAACACAATAGAGTTGATATTTTAGTGATCTTTGCTCTGGAATATACGTGTTATTCTATTGGTTTTAAATTGATATGATATATTGATTTGACATTCCACTTGATATACCATACATTGATATATGTTGACATTTTCGCCCTTTTTTTAAGTAGGTAGATGAACATATGAGATTTCATCTTGCTAATATTGTAGAGTCATTAGGATCTTTTGAATTAGGAAACACGAAAAACGAGCAATGCCATCGCCGGGATTCGAACCTGGACCTCTCGAATACCCCCCGAGTGTGCTGCCGTTACACCATGAAGGCATGCAGAAAAGGCCGACTAGGGTTTAGGGGACTCAATCGCCAAATCCTGGTGGTGAAAAATCATCATCCACCACCTTTTAATTCGGGCGCCACTGTAGCGTCATTAGGATTTTTGAAGTAGGAAACACAAAAAACAAGAGATGCCTTCTCCTGGACCTCTCGGACATGTAAGACTCTACTGAGCTCAGATCGTTCAGTCTAAAGTGCAAAGATCATATACAAAGTTCATGGGCTCAGCTCAGTATGTATGGTGCATTATGAAAATTGCTAATGTTGTTCGGAATCAGTTACTGGAGCGTAGCCTAGTCGTCGCTCTTTCCGCCTTTTCGTTTTCGGTGCTAAGGTGTGACTTGGCACAGGTTTAGTCTAGAGCACTGAGCTTTTGGTGTATTTTCAGGATTTTCGGATGTAGGGGGCGCTGAGATATCACCAGTCTTTTGAAATTAAGATCTACATTGGTAGGTTACTCTATAGATAGAAATGTAAATGCTCTAAAAAACACTCTGCTTATAGAGATTTAAACAGTCTGCATAAACTTGTGAATCTTGAAAAATCTAATTGCTGCTCTTGAACTTTTCTGAATTCTGTTAAGCGGCTGTCATGAAGTTTGGCTGCCTCTGGCTTGGAGTGCCAGTCACGAATTGTAGCGAAACAAATTTAGAATTGTCAGCTATAATAACAAACATGAAAATGGAGGCCTTAGCAATGGGATGCCTATGCAAATAACAATGTACCGCTACATATAATGCAATTTTTGAAAATAAATTTTCACAGAAACATACGTTACACAACACAATGAATCGAAAAAATTGAGCTGCTAAAGTTTCAGCACAACTATACAACAGTACTTAAATGTAAAGTTTTGTAAACAATTTTCTAATTCTAACATATTCTGATAGTAAATACTGATGTAAACAGATGATGTTTGCAAAAATGATTTGTAACGTGGGAACATCGCGCCTGTTTCTACCGCAATATATGATGTCCTGAAACATGATGCCTGTGCCCACTACAATAGATAACGTCTTGAAACAGGCACCTGTACAACTGTGTAAATCGCAATGCATATTATGTAATGTAGTCCAATTGCTTGAGCTAATTTAAGCCCGAAAGGTAGTGCCGACCATTGATGCCGCCGACGGTGGCAGTACTTGCAGTGTTGGCTGGAGTCACAATTTCCATCACGACTCTAGGAATGATGCAGGATTCTTGTCAGTTTTCTAGTTAGTGTGTAGGGCTAATACCTGCTTACTTAGGGCAAATTTTAGGTGGCCTCTTCACTTCTACATAACATAATATAGAATAACATAACGAAAACTTTCTGAGGAAAATATCTCGCATTTACGTCACACGTGAAAAAAAATTCGAAAAACTCCAAGCAGCCAGTCCATTTAGTCTGAAATCTGGATAATTGTCATTGTTCCCAGGCTTGGCCAATCGGCCATTGTTTAACATACCAACGCATAAGACATTTTTGAGAAAATAGTTTTGCAGAATTGTGTAGGGTTGTACTTGTGCAGTATTAAATCAAACTCCTATACCCTACCAGACTAACTAGCAAATTATTACTCCGTCTTAAAGCAGTATGATGATATACCAAGAAGGTTGTTAATAGCCTTTATATTAAACTTATAAGGTATTTCTGCCGCCTTCTTAGCATGCCTTCGTGGTGTAATCGTCAGCACACTCGGTGCGCATTCGAGAGGTCCGAGGTTCGAGTCCCCTTGATGGCACTGCACTTTTTCACGTCTCCTGCTTCCAAAAAATCCTAATGTCTGTACAGTGGTGTCCGAACGAAAACAAGGTGGTGGATAATGATTCTCCACCACCAGGGCGATTAGATCTCCTAATCCCCAGTTGCCCTTTAAAAGAGGGAATATATAGGATATTTCCCCCGTCTTCTTAGCACGCCTTCGCGGTGTAATGCCCAGCACACTCGGTACGTAGTGTATTCGAAAGGTCCGAGGTTCGAGTCCCGGCGAAGGAATTGCTCATTTTTCATGTACTCTTGCTTCAAAATAAACCTAATATCTCTACAAGTTAACTTTAACCTTTTAAGGACCGGTGTTTCAAGCAAATCTCGTAAAGCAGATTGTCAGTTTGAGGGAAATGGATATATTCTTTGAATATAAGCTACGTTTTACAGCCTTCAACCGGGAAAGCGATGAAGATAAAAATGAAATGTTGAATGAAGATGTTGAATAAAAATGAAGGTGTTTCATGAAAGATTGTCTAAGGTTGGCTGTAAGAAAAACTCTCAGTAATCCCAACAAATTTAATCCTAATAACAGATAGTAGATGAATAAGAGAAATGTTTTCATATTATGAAAAAGTGTGCAATCAGTCTATAAACGTATTATGACAGATATAAACAGAGTGCACATACTTAAAGAACACTGAATGAAGATTGAGGAAAAACAAGAGCTCAGGAGCTTTAAAATGCTTTCGCTAATTATAAACTGCATACTCTCCCTTAATACTTTAAAATAACGTACTCCATTTTTCATCGGAATTGCGAACTGTCTTCGATTCACGATATCACAAAGAATTTTTAATACGTATTGTCTACTTCCATGCCTCACGCTTTAACTTTGTCATTTCGTTGCCCTAAGTTGGCAACGCCCCTTTTGGATTTGTCTGTGGCGGAAGCGGTCGCCGGAGCTTTTAGCTCTGCATATATTATTATAGTAGCCTATAATTTCTTTAATTATTTGTTCGTTCTCTGATGTTTTTATGGATCATTTTCGTTAAATGCATAACAGCACTTTAATATGAACAAAATAGTAGCGGAATTTATTAAGGTTATTTAGAAACGAAAATACGCTTTCGATTTCGGCGCCATTCGAACATCGGACTGCAAACACCTATAATATCAGTAATTTGGATAAATTAGTATGCAGTCAGATATATATATATATATATATATATATGCTCAGACAGATATAAAAGACTGACAAAATTATAAAATCTAATAAAGCAGAGCTGGCTTAAAAGAATTTTTAAGAAACCCAAGAAGACATCTTAAAAGGGAACATCTGTTTTCAAAGTCAAGAACTATTTAAAGAGCTTTCTAACAACATAATTCTAAAGTTACAAATTTAGTAACTGCTTTGAAATAAAATAGATATATTTTAATTTTAAAACTGAATTTAAATCATTCGTGTTAAATTTTATTTTCAGCTAAATTACAATTTTAAAATTTATCCTTTCAATTTTATTTTCAATTAAATTAATTAAAAAAATATCTGCAATTTTTTTAAAATTTTTGACAGGTTTTTCGTTAAGACGTTAAGATTTAATCGTAGAGAAACAAATTTAGAATTGTCAGCTATAATAACAAACATGAAAATGGAGGCCTTAATGAAAACTTTCTGAGGAAAATATCTAGCATTAATCTGAACTTTTATTCCTTAATTAGCAGAACTGATTAATAATTTTGTAAATAGTTATCGAGCGTCTCAGAAGTAAATATTATCACTTTAAAAGAAAGAGTAAAGGTAGATTACTGATTTTTCCTTTTCCTATTTTACGTGCTCCTTAAATGGCTAATTCGCCTAAGGATCTTGCTAACTATGTATTTCAGACTGAGAAAATAAATACATTCAATAAGAGTTCTTTTAAAAAAAATAAATAAAAGAAAATATTTCAAAAAAATCCGAAAGCTTTCAGATTTTACATTATGCCAAAAGAGGCTTTTTTTAACGTTCTGTGAGTTACCTTTATTTATTAAATACCATGTTCTTCGCACTACACAGTCTCGTGCGCTGGAGATAAATTTTTTTTCTTTTCGTACAGTGTCGTCATTGCTAGCTTTGAAATCGTTGAGTTTGTTCATTAAAAATTCGTTAAAGTGTTACAAAATATGAAATCAACAATAAAACAAATTCCAAATTTGGGCTTCCAGATGCTCATATTCGATGGAGGATTACGTTATTCAAAATTGGATGGCTCTAGGTACCTTTGTTTTATCACAATGCGACAAACATATATACATTTATGCAGATTCTCCATTATTTAATATCTTTAAACATAACACAGGGCGATAATATTTGATGGTAACAATTTGAAAAATGACAAAAGGACATTTAAAGTTTTCAACTTAAAACGGCAAAACTAAATGAATAGCTCTTCTGGGCTAACGCCCTTTGGCCTAAAAAGAAAAGAAGGAAGGAAAAGAAAAAATGTATATTTTCTGAAGGCAGGAAGGAAACGTTGTTTAAAAATTAGTTAAAACTTAAACAAAAACATCTTTCGAGACAAAATGTGTTATGCTGTAAAATTTAACACTATCCAAAAAAAATTTCAATTTGTATCCTCAGAAGGATCCAGATACGAGATATTTGGATCTCTCTGATGAAACAAGCTTCTTAGGCGGTGAAGCATTTTAATTAGAAACATTTTAATGGAGTTTTACTGCACATTAAACACGAATTGTTTTATCTAATTATGGCAGAGCACTCGAAAGCTATCTGCCTAACAGAAGTATGCCCCCATGGAGTACTTCTGAAAGAAACCCACTGTTATTCCCTCACATATGAGCCTAACCGCTTACTGAATTCTGAAATCGGCGCGGATTCACCAACGGCCGAGCGGTCGCTGAACACTGGAAGTTCGGTCCGGAATTTCATTTCGGCGAACGGGCTGGGTACACAGGTGTTTTCGTGATTTTCCCATGTGTAACATGTATACGAGCAAGTTTCCCTTAGAAAGTCCTCCAAGGAGGCATCCCCCTTAAGCAGGTAACTCCCAACTGCCTTGCCAGAGTCAAATAAACCAAACCAACTGAATTCGGCTCGAAGTATCAATATTCTTCGGTGCCTTGGCCACTGAATTCAATTTAATAGACAATGTGCAAAACATTTAGTCAAAATATAAGAAATATTCTTCTGATTTTACAATTTTTTAAGGTACAGGAACAGCGGATATGGGTGAGAGATTACAAATTCTGGCAGTTGTATTAGTAATAACAAGAGAAAACAAATATAAGTTCCTTTTCTCAGAATATTTTAATTTCTTGGGGTAGAGAACTTTTATCTACACTGCTTTACTGCAAAATCGGTATTAGGAGAACAAGGCAAATTAAATCAATAACTGCTTATTTAAAAATGGAATTAATATTCGATTTTCTACCTTACGCAGGAAGTTTAAATGCTAAAGTGTATAAATCTTGTTATCTTAGTATATTCTACATTTCTAAAAGCAAGTCTAATTAATAAGGGCAATAAATATCATTAGCAGTCAGAAAAATAAATTTTTATTGCTATCCATAAATAATATTATTTAATATAAAAAATATTATGAAGCAACATTACAAACTTATTCGATTCACTAAAAACTATGATAGGGTTTTCAACCATTTTAGATTACTAAATGATATTTGATAAAATTTGATAATTAAGGTAATAATGAATGCAAAATGTTTTAAAACTAAATAATAATAAGAAATTTTTTAACTATGTTTTATATTCAAGAACATTAAAAATTTCCTTAGTAATTTTGGAATTTGAAAGAAAAATGTTGATAATTGTTTTCCTTCATTTAAGTGCTTCAAGTAGGGAAGAAATAATTAGCTTGGAAGCATATAAACGTGATGTGAAAACTGCAGTGTAGCTAACTGAGTAAACAGCTTTCTGATGTAGTTTCTATAAGTAGCGAAATCTATAAGCAGTGAATCCTGTTAAGTAATTTCAATAACAACAAACAAATAAATAAATTTAAGAAAAATATCTGTAAGCTTCCAGATTTTATACTATTCAACACCGTTAATATTAAACAAAACTAAAAAAAACTGTGGAAAATTAACGCTGTTATACATAAATAAACTTCTTAATAATGATCATGATGATAATTAATAGTAATATTTTATTTTAAAAGAGAAAAATAGAAAAATAAAACTTACATTTAAAAAAAATGATGTTCGTAAAACTATTCGAAGTAACTTTCTTAAAATGCGTCTGAGCTGTCCTGCAAGGATTATTTCTATATATATATATTTCGAGCTCCAAAATTCTTTTGAAACTTGTCACTGATTTATGTACAGCTTCCAAACTTGCGGTATCTCTTTCAAGAGGGAGTAAACGGGTGGGGGCGTGGTTTCGTGACGTCTGTATCGGCCTTTAGTGGCCAGTCCCTTTGCTGTTGCCACTCGCGGGAAATCTGAAACTGTAACTGTTTATGCATAAGTCTAAACTCCAAAAGCTTTGCTTGGATCTGAGCAGTCAGATGCAAATTGAAATGTTCCAGAAAATCTCCCTCTATCCCTCCTGCACACACGTCAATCAATCTAATCAATTTATAGACATGCTTTTATGATTAACTTTTTCTCGATTTCTGAGTCTTGGAAGCTGTGACTTGCTGCTCAAAACATTTCAGAATAAAACAGAAACTTGTTCAGCTCTAAGTTTATAATTTATTTATTCGTCATTGGATGGAAGGATTTTAGTTAACTTTTAAATGCGCTAAAAAAAGTTGAAACGAGTTAAAAAAAAATTAAGTTAAAAAAATCTGAAAGGTTTCAGATTTTAAATTACGTCCAAAGGGGAGTCTCTTTAACTTTTTGTGTGTTACTTTTATTAATTAAATATCATGTTCTTCGAATTTAAACCATAAAATTCAGTTCAACAGCAGTATCGCAAAATAATTTTAAAATGAGTATATCTTTAGAATTTCCTATACAGTCTCGCGCGCTGGAGATAAAAATGTTTTTTCTGTACAAAGTTGCCATTGCTCGCTTGGAAATCCTCGAGTTTCTTAGTAAAAAATTCGTTAAAGTTTTACAAAATATGAAATCGATAAAATAAATTCCAAATTTCCAATTTGGGCTTCCAGATGCCTATATTCGGGTGGAAACGTACGTTATTCAAAATTGGGTGGCTCTAGGTACCGTTGTTTTATCACGTTTGTAGAAATATACATACATTTATGCAGATTTTTCATTATTTAATTTCTTTAAATATAACATAAGGCGATAACTTTTGGTGGCAACAGTTTGAAAAGTGATACAGCCGTTTATAGTGATTCAACGCAAAGTCGCAAAACGAAAACAATAGTCCTTCAGGTACAAAGTCCCTTTGGACTAAAAAAAAGTATCGGATACAAAATCTTCTCACAGCAAATATTAGAATTAAGCATTTAAAATCCCCCCTTTTTTTAAATTTACTGGTGCAATGTACATTTTTTCTCTTCAATTCTGCGAACATTATCTAGCAATAAAGCCAAAAGAGAAAGGTAACAAATATAGCTATAACAATTTTAACTTTATTATACAAACAATTTATTGGAAGAAAAAAATTTTAAAAATAAAAGATTTAGCATAATTAAATTCCATTTAATAAAATAATTAAGTAATAAATATTAGAATAATTAAATAATAATGAACGTAACAATCAAAATCTGTGTGTGTATTTGCGTTTTTAGCTCAAAGGGCGTTAGCCGAGAAGGGCTATTAATTTCGTTTCGGCATTTTGCGTTGAATCACTACAAACGGCGTATCAGTTTTCAAACTGTTGCCACCAAATATGGTCGCCCTGTGCTATATTTAAAGAAATTAAATAATGAAGAATCTGCATGAACGTATGTATATTTCTCCAAATGTGATAAAACAACGGTACCTAGAGCTATCCAATTTTGAATAATGTAATCCTCCGCCGAATATGGGCATCTGGAAGCCCTAATTTGGAATTTGTTTTATCATTGATGTCTTATTTTGTAACACTTTAATGAATTATTGAATAACAAACTCAACGATTTTAAAGCGAGCAATGGCAACATTGTACGAAAAATAAATAAATAAATAAATCTTCTCTACATATAATAAAACAAAGAGTCTGTGTGTGTGTGTGTCTTTCGTTCGTGTTGCGAGTAAGCTAATAAACCCAGGGCCACGAAATTTGGTACATAGGTGTATCTACACAAGAGCCAGTGCACCTCGAAGCGATTTTTTCGAAATTCGAATTAGAATTTTTTTAATTTTATGTTTTGTGACCAAATCGCGTCATTTTGAGACATAATGGGCTACAGAAAAGCGAGATTTCACTCTATACATTTCACTTTTACATCGTCATGAAGCGTAGACACTTAGCTATTTTACGAACTTAAAATAAATTTCTTATTTCAATAAATCGATTAAATACGAATTTATTTAGGAAGGTGAGCTTAACACCTTTCCGGCGGAATTTTTTTTAAAAAAACTAATTTTTAAAAATGTGCCGTTTATTTTCCTTTGATTTTTGGACACGTTGAACTTTAGTCCTTTCGACTCCTTTTAAAAAAAGAATTTTGGAAAAATAATAATATTTTGTATTTTTTAAAAATATATTTTTTTAAATGAAGCTTCCAAATACACCTCTTAAATCTCATATAATTTAAAATTTAGTTTTGGCAACAATTTTTCTTTCTTATTGTTGTTGATAGATTTTTGATGAAATTGCATCATTTTGAATAGTTTTATTCTTTTAAAAATTTCGGTTTGGCAACAATTTTTCATCGTATTTCTTATGTTACTGTTTTTAAGAGACTGAAAAGTTTAAGGAATTAAAAAGTTGTTTCGTTTTGCAACGGTAAATTGTTTAATTACTTTATTAGGATAATTAACATTTGTATCAAGGGATATTGCTTATTTTATTGTAATATTATGTTTTAATTATATATAATTTTAATTATTAAAAAGTTTTGCATGATATTTTTTAATCTGTTTTTAAGTTCTTAATCTGTTTATACCATTTGAGTTCTTAAGATTTTGCAAAGGGAAGTTGGTTAATTTATTTATTAGGATAATTAATATTTGTATTAAGGGATATTGCTTATTTCGTTGTATGCTTTTTATATGTAATGCATTTTTAACTGAATTTTTTTTTCCGTTGTTGTTTCTTACTTTATCGATAAAATTGTTCTGCAGAGTAAAATTCTATGCAGTTTTCAAATTTAATGTTTGGTGTTCTCTTTAGGCATTTTTCTGGTACACTTAAAAGCCAGACGAAGGCTGGCCGCGCAGCGGCTAATACTAAATAAATAAATAAAAATACCTGAACGCTTTCGGATTTTACATTACGCCTAAAGGGGAGATTTTTTAATGTTTTGTGTGTTACTTTTATTTATTAAATATCATGTTCTTCGCACCTAAACCATAAAATTCAGTTCAAGAGCAATATCGCAAAGTAATTTTAAATTGAGCATATCTTTAGAATTTCCGATACACAGTCACACGAGTTGGAGATAAAAATGTTTTTTCTGTACGACGTTGCCATAGCTCGCCTTAAGCCATCCTTGAGTTTGTTAATCAAAAATTCGTTAAAGTTTTACAAAGTATGAAATTGATAATAAAACAAATTCCAAATTTCAAATTTGGGGCTTCCAAATACGCATATTCGCAGTAGGATTACGTCATTCAAAATTCTATGGCTCTAGGTACCGTCATTTTATCACAATGCGAGACGCATGCATACATTTATGCCCATTGTTCATTATTTAATTTCTTTAAATATAATACAGGGCTGCAATATTTGGTGGCAAGAGTTTGAAAAGTGAAAATGTCGAAACGAAAACAAAATGTCGAAACGAAAACAATAGTCCTTCAGGGACAAAGCCCCTTCGGACTAAAATTATTTTTATCTCAAGCGCGCGAGACTGTGCATCGGAAATTCTACAGATATACTCATTTTAAAATTATTTTATGATATTGACGTTGATTTGAATTTTATGGTTTAAGTGAAAGAACATAATATTTAATAAATAAAGGTAACACACAAAAGGTTAAAAAATGTCCGTTTGGGGCGTAATGTAAAATCTGAAAGCTTTTAGATTTTTTAATTGTAATTTTTATCTATTTTAATCAACAAGTTATTTCACTTGTACTATTTTTATTTATTTTTTTTTAAATCCCAATGAGTTGAAATTTTGTTTACAGCCCTTTTTTACGTTTTGATGGAATGTATAATTGGGTTTTATGAATAAAAACTTAATAATTCTGCTCAAGTGAAACGTTATGCATGGGCTTTTTGTTTATTTGCTTATTATTCAACCACGCAAACATCAGCTGTCAAACTGAGTGGAAATTTTGCTTTTGTACATACATATAAGTGAGCAATAGATTGGATTTAAATCCAGGCCATTAAATATCCCGAATTCCAGCCCTATACCCTATAGAAATTTAAAAAACAGCGCAAGCAGAAATATTTAAAACTAATTTATAATTATGGTTACACACGAATTAAACTTTGGAAACTGAAACTGATCTAGAAACTTGAAAGTACGCAAAGAAAATCCCCGATGAAGGTATCCTTCCCTTTAGGCAGATGGCCGTCGAGGCTTTGCGTAATCTCATAAATCTCAAATATCTGCCAAATATGTTTGCTTAATAGAAAATTGCTCTAGTTATTAATGTAAATTAAAGTAATACAAAAGTGTTTTTTAAACTTCGGCCGGTTGTCATTCCTTGCAGCGAAATAGACGTGGTTTTGGAAATATAAATTAATAATTCAAAAATTTAAGAATTTTTTAATATTACATACGAAGCAATGCATGGAAATTCATTATTATTTACGAATTTCGTTATAACTAGCCACTTAGGATGTATTTTTCTGAATAGAGTTCATTACAGCCTTGAAAACAGAATTCCCCACCGTTTGTAACTTTTTTATAGAGGATTTATAAGTCTAGATCGGAAAGGCGTAACAAAGCGTGGGTCGCAAAGCCTGTAGTACTGTAGTTGTTACTGTAGCTTATTTGTAGTATTAGCAGGAAGACGATCACATGAATTCTGTGTAGAGTACAGAACTGCTTTTTTTTTACATATTTTATAAAATACTGTAACCCATTTAGCAAATATTTTCGGTATTATCCAGTATTTTTATGGACTTTATAATCTATTTTAAAAGCACTTTAGATTTTTAGATTTACCGATCACACGTATATTGCGGGGGGGAGGGGGAAGAGACAGTTCTACATCTCCCGTTCTACTGGCCCGATTGACGAAATTCAACTTGCGATTTTCATGTCTCGAAAGCGCGACTTAGGATATGTATTAGATTTATATATAGCATTGTTCTAATTTAGGTATTTTGCCACATAATCGGACTTTTTTTGAAAAGACATGCCAATTTTTTTCCATATTTCGATTCCACGGCTCAGTTTATGCAAAACTGCCAAGTTTTGTAAAAATCGCACGAGTAATTTTTAAAAACTTAGCTCTCAAAATTTTAGCTTCTCAATGTTAATTGAATTTGGTATATATATTGCTAATATCTCTTTTTTACTTCATTGTATGAATTAAAAAGGAAGTATTTTATTAAATTCACTTGATTCATTCTTTCAGAATTCGAAATTTAGGTTCATTTCAAATACAATTTGCCCACTGTTTTATGAATTATTTCTGAAATTGTATTTTTAAATAATTTTTATGAAAGTTTGTAAAGACATTAGGTTATTTCGAAGCAGGTGACATGAAAAATGCGCAACGCCTTTGCCGGGAATCGAACCACGTACCTCTCGGTTACGCGTCGAGCATGCAGACCACTACACCACGAAGGCATGAGAAGAAAGCGGGAGAAATACCTTATAAGTTTCGAAAATTTTTTAATATAACCTATAAAAGTTTTACCATCATCTTAAAGAAGATATATTTCTAAGCATATATTCAAAATATTAGAGTTTCTTTATTCAAAATTTCCTAAGATACACCTGTATTTACATTTTGACGTGTTTCGAAATTTGCCATATTTATTTTAAGCGATAATAACGGCAAACGTGGTTTACGCACTTTGTTAAAATTATTTGAAAGTACGAACGATGACTATTTTTCCCCTCGAGTGTGCTTACAATGAAAAAAAAGAAAGGAAAATAGGTTGCTATAAATTAAGAAGTTCGCCAAGTGAATTATTCTTGGCTCAAACTGAAAAAAAAATGCGCCAAGGTACAATTTTGAATTTTTCCGTAAATTTTGCACCGAATCTCATAAAATTTAATATTTAAGCATAATTTGAGTCGTAGAATCGAAATATAGAAAAAAAAAATTGGCATGTCATTTTAGAAAAAGTCCGATTTTGTGTCAAAATACGTTTCTTAGAGCAATACTATATATAAATCAAACATATATCGTTAAGTCGCGCTTTCGAGACATAAGAAACGCAATTTGAATTTCGTCAATCGGGCCAGTAGAACAGGAGATATAGAACGGTCCCTTTTTCCCACTTTTTTTTTTTTTTTTTTTTTTTTTTGTTGAAGTGTACCACTTTCTGTCGGGCATGTGTATATTTACATGAACCCATAATCGGAATTTAGAAATTTTACGCACCATATATGTTTTCTCTAACGTGGCTAATGTTTTATCCCGCAGTAATTGATAAAAAACATCTATTTCTTCGGCAATGTAAACATTGAAGTGAAAGTTGTAAAATTAAGTTTTGATGAATGTTAATGGCTTCCCTGTTACATCATCATTTGGTGAACTCTGTTTAAATTGCTGCGTCCTTCCAATGCTTAAAATATTTTCCATAGAAAAATACACTGGTTATCATAAATTAAGGAAAAATCACAAAAATAAGGCTTACTGAAAAAGTTACATGTAGAATTTTATGAAACGTACCCCCAATATACAACACATAGTAAGGTATCAAATAGCATAAACAGAAATTACCAGACACTTGTGGTAGTATAGAAATTAGCACATGTATAAAATGAACAAATCGAAGGTGTCAGTTTGCTATAGAAAAAAGTACCTTCAATATGGAATAGGATCGCCTCTAGAAGCAATGCAGCACGTACTGCGATGTGTGATGCTTTCAATTATGCGGTCTATCAGTTCCGTAGGAAGCGAGAGCCATTACTCTTGCAAAGCAGCTGCAGGCGTGGCAAGGGTCTGAGGGGGCGCATTGAGAACAACTAGACGTGTCCCTAAAGTATCCCAAACGTGCTCGATAGGATTTAGAGTCCTGGGATCGAGGTGGCCACTCCATGCGCATAATTGTTTTCTGTTGAAGATAATCATCTACGATGCGAGCCCTGTGTGGTCTTGCGTTGTTGTCCTGTATCAGGAAAGCATCCCCTATTGCCCCGGCATATGGGTGCACATAAGCATCAAGGATGCCATCTCTATAAACCTGAGCATTTACGGTTTCCCTTGGAAAGACATGGAAGTCTGTGTGTCCTCCCAAAGAGATGCCTCCCCAAACACAGACACTGCCTCTTCCGTATGCATCTCTTTCACGGATGTCTGACGGATGATAACGAGTTCCAAGTTCTCTCCATATCAAATAACGCCTACTATCGCTTTCTAGATGAAACCTGGACTCATCCGTAAAGAGAACAGCCCTCCATTAATCAGGCATCCAGTGGACATATTGTTGTGCCCACTGCAAACGGTCCCTCCTATGCCGTGACATGAACGACGCGCAAATGACTACTCGCCCCGCATACACACTTCGCGAAGCCTTCTACGCACAGTTGACGTTGACACCAACCTTCCTGGTGGATGAAGCAAAGGAGGATCAAGGAAGAGTCGGAGTAGCGGTTCTATGCTTGCACATAATGTCAATATCGGTCATCGGCGCTCGTCGTAGCAGTTGGCCGTCCTTGGCTGAACCTCCTAGATGCCGAATCTGTGGTTTGAAATTATCTCCAAAGTCTATGAACCACAGAAGAACTCACATTTAGCCATCTGGGCACTTCTGTTTGACTTTGTCCTGCCTCTAGTCTCCCAGTGGCTCCCCATCGTAGTTCTGCAGGCAAATGAACACAAAAGGTCATTGTTACGAATTGGCTATCTCAGATTTCTGATGTCACTATCACAGTGTTGCTCTCAAACGTGGACTTTTATGTTCCTCGCAGATGACGTATTCCGAGTGCAACGCCACTAATTTGCATATTGCAGTTTTATTCAGTTACTCTTACTTGGCAACATATTCAAATTTTACACGGTTTGGCTTATTTTTGAGGGAGTTATCGCGATTTTTGTGATTTTTCCTTAATTTATGATAACCAGTGAAAAACTACAAAGCTTTATTAAAGGTCCATTTAACTAGAATATTCTTTTTTTCCAAGTCAACGAAACTCTTTCTAAACTGTAGCGTTTATCTCACTGTGAATACCAACGCGAAATTATTTTCTCTAATAAACTATCATTAAATTTTTATTTGAATAGTCTATAGAGGCATTAGGTCATTTCGATTCGAAAGACGGGAAAATTAGCAACGCCCTAGCCAGGACTCGAACCTAGACCTCTCGAATACGCGCCGAGCGTGTTGACAACTACACCACGAAGGCGTGCTAAATAGGTGGGAGAACTACCTTAAGTGACTTAAATTTATGGCAAAAACCGCTTCGGGAAAAAAGTTCAAAATCCTCTAATTTCTAAAATCCCCTAATTTTCTCTGTGTTATACTGTAAGGTTTTAATTAAACTAACAAAGTTTTATTTTAATTTAAATCTTTCTATCTCTTCTCTGTTTCAACTTCCCGTCAGAAGAAGCGCGCGTTTTCAGCGTATGCTAATTTGAAGTAGAGCCAAGTGCTATTTAAACCAGAGGAAGAAACCTCTCAGAGTGAGAGAGCTTTCAGTCTCAGATCACGGTCATTCTGTTCGACGTTCGCCTGACCAGCTAGCAGCTAAGATTATAAGCCATAGTGCTTACTACGTGATTGCTTATTGAAATAAATTGAAGTGCCCTAGTATTAGTATCTCTTGCTACGCACCATTTAGTTAGAGGCCAACTTCGCGAATTAGCTCTGTGAGCAAAGTTTAATTAAATTTCTATTTAGCTTTAGTTTAAATTTACCTGATTGTTCATTTAGGCCCAAGTGTGGTCTTTTACTTTCTGTATCCCTCCCGAGTTGGGAAGTGTAAATAATATTGATTTAATAAAAGAGGATTTTAAATCCCTTTCAAGTGCAGTTATTCTTCAGCACAGTATCTACACCAGAACATAGCTGATTTCAGCTCCCTGTTCCAGATCAGGACTTTAGGACTTTAAGGAGTTACTTCAAAATGTTTGCCAAACACATGCACAGAACACTCAGTGCTGACAATACTGCCCCTGTTTTAAGGGGCGACTGGGAATTAGGCAACCCAATCACCAAATCCTGGTGGTGAAGAATCATCATCCACCGCACCTTTTTAGTTCGGACGTCACTGTAAGCTCATTATGTTATTTTGAAGCAGAATTAGTGAAAAATAAGCAATGCCCTCGCCGGGATTCGAACCTAGACTTCTCGAATACGCGCCGAGTGTGCTAGCCATTACGCCACGAAGGCATGCTGACAGGAGAGAAAAAATTCCCTATCCTTATAAGTTTCTTATTTTCTACATCGGCCTTTAATCGGTAAAAAATAACATTTGATGGAATACCAAATTTTCTGGCCACTGAAATTTTTTTATTCAGTCAGCGTTCATTTACTAAATCAATTGTTCAGTTTTTTTTCGCTTAAGTTAGATTTTAAGTAACTATATGGACCTTTTATCGTTTACCGATTCTATAACTATACGGACCTTTTATAGTTTACCATATGTTTTACCGATTCGCTATATCTGATTCGACACGAGAGGTAAATTATCTCACGAAAGCGTGTAAATCTGAATAACAAATAAAAAAAAATAGATAACACTGTCACATCAAAGAGCATGTCAACAATGCTCTTATTATTGCGTGCTGTCACACAATAAATCTTGATTTAAAAAGTCATATTAAGATTTAATCATAATTATTATTTCATGCAGTTAATAAATTTGTCGGTTGTTCTTTTCCGTTTCACAATAATTTAATAATTTTACACTATAAATTTCTTTTCATAAATATTATAATCCTGTTACTTCTGTCGATTTACCCATTTATAACTATGAATTTTTTTTATGAATAATAATATAAATACCTGATGTTCCATCTAAAGCCTGTTAAATTACATACATTTTTTACTGCATTTCATTTAAACTTATTTCCCCGAATTTCATTAGAGATATATTTCGCATTCAATCAATTCAGTTCTCACTTCACGGCAAGGCAAAAATGCATAAAAAACTCAAAACATCTTCAATAAAAAATCGTAAAATGGAGAAAAATCTAAACCATCAAATACAGTTAATTTTTTTTACAATTAAAATTAAGAGCTTCTACGAAAAAACAAACAATTCGGCCTACGGGCAGGAAGTCCAAATTGTCAGTGCACAAAACTGAAAATTAACTTCAGGTCCCACTGGGCAAAAAGGCGCTGAAGTTTGTGTACCATATGATTTAATTTACTATTCTACTAAGAGATTCAAATACAAACTAATGGCGGCCGCATTATGCTTAGCGCCACTTGAACTTTTAAATTGTTGATAATTTTACAACAGATTAACTAAAGGCATAAAAGCCTTAACCGGAACATTAGAACAATATAATTCAATCACTTTTAAATAAAAAAAAGCTGCATGATTAACCAAGAAAGCTAGCTCATTCAAAGAATTTGAAGGTAATTCGAAAAGTTATGAATCTTCTTTGGTTCAATGGTCACTAACAGCGTATGGTATCCTAAGATATGCTTCTGATGTCCTTATTCTCGTAGAATTTGGTTCATTTTTTGAACTTACACAGCCTTCGTTTAAAACACAGAAAAAAGTGGAAGTGAAGATTAAAAAAAGGAATAAATAAAAAATATTTCCCTTTATGTGTGGAATAGGGATCCTAAAATCTTAAACATGAATGATTTTAAGGGTTAGTAAATTTTCCGTTTAAGAGTGCAGAAATTCGGGGAAAATGCAAAAAACACAGAAAAGTTTGAATCGAATATATTCATATAGCTCGTTCCATCAGATTTTCATACTTGTTGTGGCTTGAACTTATACAGAAACTTTAAATACTGATTAATATTGTTTTATTTATATTTTGTTGTTTTGAGAATGGCAACAAAAAGATTATTCAATTGTTGTTGTTCTTGGAATGGCAACAGTAGATTGTTGTTGTTATCGTTCTAAAGAGTTGTTCTGCATTTTCTAAAAACGAAATGAAGATTATTTTCGAATTAAAAAGCGGATTAACGTTTTTTGATGAAACGGAATTATAATTATAAGAATTGCTATATTATAATTTGGAGTCAGGCCCAATGTACTTATGCAGGTTCACTGTAGTAGTATAAAATAGCATTGGACGTTGTATATACTTATGTCCACGTTCCATAGTTATTCCATTGATCAGTCAATTATTCATTTTCTATTTTATTAACTAACATAATAATAAACAAATTAACAAACAAAGCTTATAATATATGTCATCGTGATGGAACACAACCACCATCACGGCATCAAAAACGTAACTAGCTGAACTGTATTTTACCCCATCGGAGAGGGAAGGAGAAAGATAAAATCCCTCGTTAGGGAAAACGGCCTAAAGTCGGAACAATGACCTCGCAGGGATTCCAACTTGGACCTCTCGAATACATAGTGCGTGCTAACTGTTACACCACGAAGGCATGCAGAAAGGAGGGAGAAAATGCCTTATAACTGTTCCAATTTCCCGTTGGATGCTTTACAATTTTTCTTCAGTTACACGATGAGTAACAGTGTTGGGATTATTAAGCATATAACGTCTCGTGTGCTACACTGATCTTGACATTAGAAGAGTTTTCAGTGAATTACCACTAAGTCGTGTGCAAAGAACCCTTTATTAACTGAAATAAAGTTCACAGATGGCACCAACTGTGGCTTACAAAAGCCATCAACCCTTGGGGGAGCCTGTAACCCCCAGAGGGCGCGTCCTCAGGTGGCAGATCGAGGAATGCCTCTATTGGTTTTCCAATAGGTGGTAGAAGGGAAATAAAATACCTTTCGCGGACCAAAAGACATAGAGGTCTAGACAATCTTCAGCCCTCGTGGTACCTCGCGTCAAGTGAAGCTGCATATTATCCGTTCGCCATGGACCATTGTTGTGGAACAACAACAAAGCCATCATTTTGGGCTTAACTCAAACTATAATGAATAACTTAAAATTAAGTGAAATCAGATTTAGCCCAACGGCTTCACAGGTTAACTATTGCTTAAGCTGGCTCTGACTCGAAAAGTTGGCGTAAACAAGCCTAATAGCAAGGATAGAATAGAAGTTAAAGAAATCCAATTGCTAGAAATTCAAGACAGTAACGTGGCCTTCAAGCAGGCAGAACACGCTCTGATATCATCTTCCAAAAGCCTTCTCTTAAATGCTAACTTCCTTCTAACTTGAATTTGAATTTGAATTCGAATATACCCACGTTAGACGATTTCTATTCTGGTAAGAAAGTGCGAGTTGAAAGTAAGAGCATCTTGGATTTTTTTTAATATTTCGAACGATAATTCGCTTTACTGCATTGGATAGCTTTGATGGTCGGCCAGGTCTTCTTTTATCCTGAATCATTTGATTCTTTTTATATCGTTTAATGATATTGAAAACTGTTGAATGACTCAAGGTAACTGTTTCAGCAGTTTCTCTAATAGATTTTCTACGTTCAGTATGCAAATTAATAACTAATTTTCGAATTTCAGGCAACGTTTTTTTTCGTTTAGCATTCATGGCTGCACAGAGCTAAAAAACACAAAAATTTCAAAACAAACTGGAAAGAAATAATGCAGACGATTTTATAAATTATTGCCAATTGCTTTTGAGTAAAAATAAAAGCCCCCAAAAATATTTTTAGACGATTTTTTTTGCATAGTCTAATGGTGTTCCATCACTTATATGAACCATTTTTTGCTCCGTTCTAAACAATTGCATTTTTAATAAATTAATATTTTAATATTTTGAGAAAATGTATGTTATGTAATAATTGTTACTAAATTTAAGTATGAAACACACCCACAAAAATTTGTACATGTTTTTTTTAATTTATTTTATTACGGTTTCCTTTTGTAAAGCACAAGTGTCCCATCACTTTTGTGAGACACTGTATAAGAAATTGAACGAGACCAGAGCGTTCTTTCTTTACATCCGGTATTCATTAGAGCGGAGTTTGACTGTACAGTGTGAAATGAAAGATTTGCCGGGGCTGATGGCAACACCCCGATTGTTATAAAATAGTCGAAATTCCATTGAAATAAAAATATATCAGCCAACTATATTCAAAGTAATTTTAACAAAATTGTGCATCCATTGCTTCCAAGAAAAACATAAACTTGAGACGACAAAAGACAATTTACAAACACTTTTATGACACATTTTTTTGCTGGTAAAAAATGGAAAAGTGTATTTACACTAGATGAAACATTGGTTTCAAACTGGTGGGGGAAAAAAGGGAAAGGAATACTTTTTTGCAAACTAATAGAAGATTAAAAAACTTTCAAACGTGATGCCGACAAACGAAGCTAAGTTTTCTAAGAAGGTTTGTGGTGGTATCGGGTATCGGCGAACTTAAAAAATTGGTTTCAGAAACGAAAAATTAGTTATGGCTATTGTCAAGCCAAAATCAGTTGCCTGCCATATCTTTGTGTGTGGAGGGGGGGGTGCATTATGCCATGGAATTGTTACGCCTTGGCGAACAATGTAAAAGTAGCGAAAATGTGCTAGAATATTTTGTTAATTAATATTGTTGCGTGCGTACGCGTTCTTATTGGATTGAATGCACAAGTCGTTCAAAAGTTAATAAAATCTATTCTTTTCACACGAAATAAAACAAAATACTGAAATATTTCCACAGAGATATTCGTACACTATCTCAAACGTTAAACAGACCTCAATACAAAACAGAGAAAATTAATCCAATCTCACAGCGAATTCGTTACAATCAATAACAGCATTAAGTAAACAAACAGTTCGCTTAAAACAACAGCAACTGTGTCAGGACTGAGTGTTCTATGCATACTTTTGGCGAACAGATCCGTGAAGTAGTTAAAGTCTTGATCTTGAACAGGGAGCTGAATGCAGCTATGTTCTGTGGTAGAATACTGTGGTTAAGTGGTAGAAGAACTGCACGTAAGAAGGATTTAAAATCCTCTTTTATTAAACCACTATTATATACAGCCACTTCCCAACTCGGGAGGGATAACGGAAATAATGACCGCACTTGGGTCTAACTTGAACAATCAAATAATTTAAAATAAAGTTAAATAGAAGTTAAGTAGTCGTTGCTCACAGAGCTATGAACGCGTGGTTGGCCTCTATGCTGAACGATCAATGGTGCGTAGCAAGATTGAGCTAATACTAACGCGCTTAGATTGTTTCAAAAAGTAATAGCGTAACAGCTCTAAGGCTTAGAATTTAAATACTAGCTAGTCAGGCGAACGTCGAACAGAGCAGCTGTGATCTGAGACTCAAAGCTCTCTCCTCCCGAGAAGTTCCTCGCTAACCTTTAAATACAAACTTGGCTCCACTTCAAATTAGCATAAAGCTGAAACGTGCGTTCATTCTAACGGGAAGTTGAAATAAGAACTTACAGGAAAGAAAAAAATTAACATAAAACTTTGTTAGTTTAAACTAAAACCTTACAACTGAGCTGAGGTGTTTTAATTCGGCTTTTATAAGCTTTTTAATTATTTACTAGAACATCCTGGTAAAACCTATTTTCTCGATTTTTTCTAGATGGCAACAGCAATTGCGAGATATTTATTTATTAAATATTAAGTTTAGCTTTTTCTTGCGTTGCACGGGAAAATAAAACAATTTTAATTACAATTATAAACAAATAGCTAAATAAATACGAAATCCGTAACAATATTTTCTCAAATTGTCCGCTTCGGTAAGATCAGCATCGCCGCCCTTGGGAGGGGAGATTAATTGCAACTTGAAAAAAATAAATTAAAATTTTTTGACCTTTATGTTAATCATTATCACTACCAATGGGACATTTTTCGAAACATATTTGGTTTTAAATGCAGAGGCTAGCAACTTCAAAGATCAAGTTTAATAACTAGTGAGCAAGTATGGCATTTTCTTGATATTTTTCTTAATTCTCTTTCTTAATAGAATACTAGAAAATATGTTTAACGCATTATCCCTTAAAGACAGAAGTCTTAAATAAAATTTTTAAAAGAATGTTTGAGATAAATATTTTACAAAATCAATTACGATAAAGTTTTTAATATATGGATATTGTAGGAGCATTAGAACTAAAACTTTACAAGTAATTTATCAAATCAGTTTCACATATTTAATTGACAGTATTTCGGTTAGTTGTACATGTAGCACTTAATTTTGTTTCGTGTATTCTGTTTTTACTTTAATTCGGAGTATACAAAATAGTACAAACGTATATATATAACAGAAAGTTTTTGAAAATGTTTATTTTGACTCAATAACATTTAGCAACCACTAATCTTTCTAGAAAGAACAATTGTTTTTATATTGTACTTATTGTTAGTTTTAACAAGAACTTTCGTTTCTATTGATATGTGTTCGCGAGCCAGGCGGTAGAAACACTGAACACCGGTAATTCAGCTTGGATTCAAACTGCCGAGAACCAGCTCGACACAGGAGCGTTTTTGTATTTTCCCTACGTTTAACATAAATTCGAACCAGTTTTCTTTGCAGAATACCCCAAGAAGGCAGCCTTCTTAGGCAGGGAACCGTAAAGTATTGTTGTTGTTAATGCTCACGTGTCCGATCTATAGTCAGCACAAGCCCACGAAAATCCTCGTGGCAAGGAGCACAAGTTTACACCTGTCGTTGGCAACAGCCTTGAGCACCTTACAGGTGACAGTGCGATTTAGCTCAGCCTCGCCCCCCCCTGAATTTTGATGGAGAGCACTCTTGGGGGGACGAGTCCGAGGTTCTCCCATTCCTGTTCTCCTGCCACCGACTTCTCAGGAGGATTTTCGGCTCGCCGCAAATTTAGAGTGCCTCCATGCCCCACGGACACTATACATTTACAAACATCCATGCCTTCTCCGAGATTCGAACTCGGGCCTTTCGGCAGAGCAGTCAGCAACGGTAACCATTATACCGCTTGAGCGGCCGCCGTTAAGTTTTTTATCATAATCAAATAAAGAAACAAACATAATGATTTTACTTCCTTTTATCAGTTTGTAGAGACATTAGGTTATTTCTCAGCAGGAGACATGAAAAATGAGCAACGCCTTCGCCGGGAATCGAACCACGGACCTCTCGGTTACGCGTCGAGCATGAAGACCACTACACCACGAAGGCATGCGAAGAAGGCGGGAGAAATATCTTACATACGCCCCCTTTTTAAAAGGGGACTGGTGTTTTGGGAACCCAATCGTCAAATCACGGTGGTGGAGAATCATCATCCACCACCATTTTAGTTCGGGCGCCAGTGTAGAGACATTAGGCATTTTTGGAAGCAGGAGATATGAAAAATGAGCAACGCCTTCGCCGGGATTCGAACCACGGACCTCTCGGTTACGCGTCGAGCATGCAGACCACTACACCACGAAAGCATGCGAAGAAGGCGGGAGAAATACCTTACAAGTTCTTAGCCTAATTTGCTGTTTTATTAGAATATTTTCGAAGATCAGTTAATGACTGTGTGTAGGATTGAATCGAAATGCTGATTAGTTAATGATAAGAGTATTAATCTAATTAAAGAACCCAAAATATTTCTTAGACTTGTACAGTTTTAAAAGCATAGGTTGCTGGAATTTCTTGCGATTTATATGGTGCCTGATAATTAGGAAACTTTGTATAAATTAATTCTTTTAAAGTATGTAAAATATTTGCAACAGCTTTTAACCTTTAAAGCCGACAAAAGCATTTTGGGTATAATTTTACAATTGAAGGAATATTTCCTTATTGCAAATTCCGAATTCTTCAAATTAAAAGAATTCAGCAATTATGCAAAGCAAGGAAAGTGAATTCCATTACTTTTTAAATAAATAGTACTTTTTAATATATTGTAATATACTGTTTGGGAAATTTGGTATTATCTTTGACGTAAATTTAAATTTTAACAAAATACATTTTATATAAATCAATAATAATATTTCTAACGTTCTGCTGAATTCCCAAAACTACGGCTGAAAATCATTCTCTCCCCCCCCCCTAATTCCTTTTCACTCATTTTCTGTTCATATTCCATGAAACAGAGTAAAAAAAAAAATTAAAAATCTGAAAGGATTCAGATTTTAGATTACGTCCAAAGGGATCTTGCTTAATAATATGAAAACTTGCCGCCCGAAACAAACATTCAACTAAACCTAATACGTACACAAAAACAAACCCAATATAATTCCAATAGTCAACCCAATACAATTCCATTAATCCATCCAGTACAGACCCGATAACCAACATAATACAATTCCAAAAATTCCAATAGCCAACCCAATGCAAGCAACTTCAATTACCAACAAAGGAACATTAGCACTAAATTGAAAAGTGAATCGGACATTTTTGTGAAACGACGCAAAACGCCCAAACGAAAGTAATAGTCCTTCGGGACTAAATCCCTTTGGACTAAAAATAGGAAAAGATCGATTATGACAGTTAAGAGTTATACGAGTTGCTCCTTAAATGAACATTTCGACTCGTTAACTGACTCTGTCACAGAAGATTGATAATTTTTGGCTTACAATAACTTTTAACGAACTGTGATTTTATAGCTACATGGAATATAAGCGCATTTGGTGTATATGTTACCGTTAAAGTATATAATGCAGTTATTTCATAGAACACCTAGTTATTCCATGAAATGACTGATCGTGTCCGTTAAAGTGTGTAATATTGTTAATGATTTGACACTTTAACACAAAAGTGTCTCACAAAAGTGATGGGACACTTGTGCTTATAAAAGGAAACTGTAGTAAAATAAATTAAAAAAACATGTACAAATTTTTTGTGGGTGTGTTTCATACTTAAATTTAGTAACAATTATTACATAACATACATTTTCTCAAAATATTAAAATATTAATTTATTAAAAATACAATTGTTTAGAACGGAGCAAAAAATGGCTCACATAAGTGATGGGACACTTACTTTTCCACCAAATGTTTATCCAAAACTTTTACTTTTTAAAAG
>KK116271.1:156092-178307 GCA_000611955.2 Stegodyphus mimosarum
TCCTGGTAGATTAAAATCGTTATGAAGGTTCAATTTTCGTGCTGAAGATTTCAAATTTTGATTTAATATGCCAATATACTTGTACTGATCCATTATATTGTCAATAAAAACAAGATTACCAACTCCAGCAGACGACATACACCCCCATACCCTAACTCCACCATGTTTTACTGTCGGCACCAAGTTCTGTTTGCGAAATTCTTCCTTGGGTTTTCTCCACACCAAGATTCTACTGTCAGAACCAAATATATTAAATTTACTCTCATCAGCAAATATAACTTCATTCCAGTAATCAGAATTCTTATTTATGCTGGATTTTGCGAAAGACAGTCTGAGTTTTTTATTCTGTTCACTTACGAAGAATTTTTTCCTGGCTGTTCTACCGTTATATCCAGCAGATCGAATTACTCTTCTAATAGTCTCAGGATTAACAATTACTCCATATAATGCTTGTAAATCAGCAGCAACTTTAGGAGCACTCATTCTTGGATTTTTTTTAATATTTCGAACGATAATTCGCTTTATCCCATTGGATAGCTTTGATGGTCAGCCAGGTCTTCTTTTATCCTGGATCATATGATTCTTTTTATATCGTTTAATGATATTGAAAACTGTTGAGTGACTCAAGTTAACTGTTTCAGCAGTTTCTCTAATAGATTTGCCACGTTCAATATGCAAATTAATAACTAATATTCGAATTTCAGGCAAAGTTTCTTTTCGGTTAGCATTCATGGCTGCACAGAGCTAAAAAAACAAAAATTCCAAAACAAACTGGGGAGAAATAATGCAGATGATTTTATAAATTATTGTCAATTGCTTTTGAAAAAAAAAATAAAAAAACCCCAAAAATATATTTATTGCTTACTTCAGACGATTTTTGTGATGGTGTCCCATCACTTATGTGAGCCATTTTTTGCTCCGTTCTAAACAATTGTATTTTATTAAATTAATATTTTAGTATTTTGAGAAAATGTATGTTATGTAATAATTGTTACTAAATTTAAGTATGAAACACACCCACAAGTTTTTACATGTTTTTTAAATTTATTTTATTACAGTTTCCTTTTGTAAAGCACAAGTGTTCCATCACTTTTGTGAGACACTGTAGTTATTCTATGAAATAACTAGGTATTCTATAAATAAACTAACGATAGACAGTTAAAATGAAAAAGAAGCAATTTATCTAATTTATTCAGCGTATAAATGGTATCTATGGAAACGTACCATAAAATCATTTGTGGATTACTAAAATGACACTTGGAATGACAAAGAACATTATTTCTAAAACAAAAACATTTTTTGTTGACACACATGATGTTAAACGAAACGTCAATGTACCTTATACTAAAAAGCGAGATATATGATATAGATTATTTTACACTTTAACTGGCTGCAGATCGTTATTCTATGAAATAACTAGTTAAACCGTGAAATACAAGAGAGTTTTACACTTTAACGGATAGGATCAGTTATTTCATGGAATAACTAGGTATTCTATAAAATAATGGATTTCATACTTTAACGGTAACATATAAATCTTCAGTGAGTAGAAGGGTTTAACAAACACTGTGTCAGTTTCTAACAATTTTCTTTACTTCGAGACAAATATCTAAATATAGTCGGTCAAATGTACTTCTCAAAGGATTTGGGTTATCCAATTATGGCAAAGCACACGAGGGCTATCTGCCTAAAGGGAGGGATGCCTTCGTGGAGGACTTTCTAAGGGAAACTGGCTCGTATACACGTTACACATGGGGAAAACCACGAAAACGCCCATGCAGCCAGCCCGTTCGCAGGATTCGAACCTCGGACCGAACTACCAGTGTTCAGCGTCTTTACCGCTCGGCTGGTGGGCACTTCTCAAAGGAAAAAAAGTTTATAAGAAAAAATAAAAATAAAAAAAAATAACTATCAGACGAAGAAATGATATCAGGTACACTGCGGGGAGGGGGAGAGCGGGCGGACAGTTCTGTATTTCTCGTTCTACTGGGCCGATTGATGAAATTCAAATTGCGTTTTTCATGTCTCGAAAGCGCTACTTGGGATATACAGGGTGTTTATAAAGTTCCGGACCCATTTTGATGTTTAATAACTCATAAAATAATGACGATATAAACAAACTTATGGCATCGAATGACTTATATATTTTCCTTTTCAGGTTTGAATATCTTTACTTTAGTAAATATCGTCTGCGTGTGTGGTTCGTTTCAGATAATTTCATTTTTCAGTCTAAATATTTCTACTTTTCTAAATATCATGTGCTTATTAATTGCATTTTCTCTCTTTTGTTTTTGGCAACGATTTATAGCTATAATGTGCGCGTATGGGGATCTGAAAACCCCCATGAATACCGTGAGGCACAAAGGGATTCCCCTAAGGTTAATGTGTGGTGTGGACTCATGCACGACCGAGTCATTATGCCTTTCTTTTTTACAGAAAAGACGGTCTCATCAGTCGTATACTTAGACATGTTGGAAAACTTCGTATTTCCACAACTAGAAGCGCTTCAGCCACATGTCTTCTTGCAACAAGATGGTGCCCCACCTCATTGGGGTACCATCGTTCGTAGTTCTTTGAATGACCATTTTACAGGAAGATGGATTGGGCGAGGAGGTCCAATTCCTTGGCAACCCAGATCACGTGATATAACGCCGCTGGAATTTTTCCTTTGGAGATTTTTAAAGGACAACGTTTACGCCAGAATGACAACCGCAATAGCTTCTGTAGATGCCGACATGCTTGCCGGTACCTGGCGTGAAATTGAATATCGACTTGATATTCTCCCTGCGACGAAGGGGGCAGACGTGGAAGTTCATTGGCAAGGGTCGTGAAACTTTTTGAGTCTATCTAACCATTTTATTAATTTTAATCTATCTTTATTATTTTATGAGTTATTAAACATCAAAATGGGTCTGGAACTTTATAAACACCCTGTAACTGTATATTAAATAGCATTAATCTGACATAGATATTGTGACACAAAATCGGACTATTTCTGAAACACCATACCAATGTTTTTTTTTCCACATTGCGATTCTACGACTCAAATTATGCCTACATAGTAAATTTTTTAAATTTTGGTTAAGAAATTAATGAAGAAATTTAGAAATTGATCTTGGTGCATTTTTTTTCAGTTTGCGTCGAGAATAATTCACTCGGCGAACTTCTTAATTTATAGCAACTTATTTTCCTTTCTTTTTTTCATTGTACACGAGCGGAAAACAAGTCACATCGTACATATTTTTACATAATTTTAGCAAAGTGCGTAAACCCCATTTGGAGTTATTATCTCTGACAAAAAATGTGCCAAATTTCAAAACTAGCCAATATGTAAATTCACGTATATCTTAGTAAATGTTGAATAAAACAACTGTAATTTTTTGCACGTATGCCTAGAAATACGTCTACTTTAAGATGATGGTAAAATTTTTATAGGTTATACATGCTGGCCATCCAAATTGCAACATCAAGAAAGACAAGAGATATCACAACAAAATTTATTTAGTAGATAACTTGTTCACTAAGTAGCAAATGATTAAATTTATAGACTTCTGTGAAGTGTGGTTATTTCTAGAATTAGTAGCCAGAGTAGCCGCCATTGTTGGAAATCACCGCTGCCACAAGCCTCGGCATTGATTCAAAGAGACTTTGGATGTGTTCTTGGGGTACAGCAGACCAAGCAGCTTCCACACGTTGCCAAAGTTGATCTGGTGTGGCAGCTTGGAATGTAATGTGGGTAAATCGTTCAGCAACCATGGACCACATGTTTTCTATTGGCGAAAGATCCGGAGAGCGAGCCGGCCAGGGAAGCAACTCAATCTGGCGATTGACGAAGAACCCTTGGACAATGCGTGCCACGTGTGGTCGGGCATTATCCTGTTGAAATATGGCTGTGGGCAAGCCCTGGAGGTAAGGAAGGGCAACTGGCTCCAACACCTCGCAGATGTAGCGCTGGCCGTTTAAAGTACCGGCAATGCGTACTTTACAGGAGTGCGAGAGCGATATCCAATACCACTCCATACCATAATACCCGGTGCAGGACCAGTGTGGCGGTGCATAACGCAGCTGTTCAGCTCCTCTCCCCACGGTGTCTCCAGATTCGAATCCGACCATCGTGGTGTTTCAGACAGAAGCGTGACTCGTCAGTAAAGACAGTTTCATTCCATTATGCCGTCCACATCTTTCTTTCATCGCGCCAGTGGCGACGGAGACGTCTGTGGTTCTGCGTCAAGGGTAGACGAAGCAATGGACGTCTTGCGGACAGACCACTCTGCTGTAAGCGGCGTCGAATGGTACGCGCAGACACTGGATGATGCGTTACAGTCTGAATGTGCTGCGCTATGGTTCGTGATGTGCCTGAGCGACCCGTCACTGCCATTCGCATAATGTTCCTGTTATCACGTGAAGTGGTGCACTGAGGTGGATGCGATCGAACACGTCGGTCCGTCATACCTTCCTGCATCCAACGGTCACATATCTGAATAACAGTTGTTTGGTTTCGTCCAACACGACTTATGCCACTATCCTTCCTCTGTCAAACTCGGATACTTGATCAAACGATTATCTCTGTTTACTACGAGGCATAATTAATCGCTTTTTGAAAAAACTACAAGAAAAACACAATTGTCGAACTTGAAATCGTCGAAAACTGCAAGCCTTAAATAGCGCTTTGAAGTGGCGCCACAGGCGCGCGTGGCGTCTGCGCTGAAATTCTAATACAAATTTTAGAAGTAAGTTATTAAAAATAGGCGAAATGTATTTGGAATGAACCTAAATTTCGAAATGGGAAAGGAAGACTCAAGTAAGTCTAATAAAAAATAAAAGAGATGTTAATAAATACATATATAAAATTCAATTAACACTGAGGCGCAAAATTTTGAGAGCTAATTTTTTAAAAACTATCCATGCGATTTTTACAAAACTTGTCAGTTTGGCATTATTTGTGTCGTAGAATCGAAATATGGAAAAAAATTGGCACGTCATTTCAGAAAAAGTCCAATTTTGTGTCAAAATACCTATATTAGAACAATGCCGTATATAAATCTAATACTTATCCTAAGTCGCGCATCCGGTACCAAACGAAAATATAATAATCCTGAAGCCTTGGAAGTTTCGAATTAATTTTTAACAGGAAAAAAATGCTTGTTCTAATGAGACAAGAATCTACAAATACTCATTTCTATTTATTCGGCAAATATCACATGCGCCTTAGTACTGTGATTATTTTTAATGAAAATTTATAGAATATGTTTTATTTAAAATAAAAATATTAACCAGCGTTCTAAATAACTCTTGACATATTTGTATAAAATTTTAGTAAAACGTAAAATTTTATTTATTATAAGATTATTTCATTATAAGATTTATTTTATTATATGTATATATTATATTATATGTATTTATTATATGTAGGAATATTTATAAGTTCAGCCTTGTGCAACTACAAAAGCAGTAGCTCAAAGCAATTAATTAAGAAGCGAAGTCTCTCCTTGGCTGGCAGATAAAGTTCTAAATCTTAGAAAGATTTCCCATTGAAAAGCCCCATGGGTACACGTTTATAAAGTGTCTAGGCACCAGTAGTTCGATGGAGGTCCAACGAACGGGCTAGTCACATAGCAATTAACAGATTAACTGACACTGAAGTCTAAGGAATATATCACTTGTAAGAGTAAAGGAGCGTTATCCATTGAAACACTGTATACTTTTTCCGCACATAACGCGAATGTGAGGTCATTTCTCACAAAAAGCGTTTTACGAAGCCATCTTTCTCCTGGAAAAATACAGGATGTTTGTGGAAATTCCAAAGAGGTTATAAATGGCGAATTGTTTTGACAGAAGGTATATTCTGCACACACAAAAAAAGGGGAGGGGGCACAGTTCAGTACCTACGTTCTACTAAGCCGATTAACACCGCCAAACCAGTATAGTGGTTACGTCGCTGACTGCTGCGCCGAAGGACCCGGGTTCGAATCACGGACAAGGCAAGGATGTTTGTAAATGTATACTGCCCGTGCGGCATGGGGGGCCCTCTAAATATGCGTCGAACCGAAAGTCCTCTCGAGAGTTTGGTGGTAGGGGAAGAGGGGATAGGAGACCCTCAGACCCGTACCCCCCCCCGAGGGGTTCTCCATCAAAACTGGTGGCGAAACTGAGCTAAATCGCATTGTCACCTGTAAGGTGCCCAAGGCTGTTGCCAACGACGGGCGTAATCTTGCGCTTTTTGCCAAGAGAAATTCCGTGGACTTGGGCTGACTATACGTCAGACGAGTTAACATCAGCAGCAACAACAAGCCGATTAACGAAACTTAACTAGTGTTTATCATATCTCGAAAGCGCGAATTGGGTTATATATTAAATTTTTATATAGTGTTGTTCTAACGTAGGTATTTTGACACAAATTCTTACTTTTCCTGAAATGACATACCAATTTTTTTTCTTTTTTCTTCTCCCTCCCCCGATTATACGATCCAAGTCATGGCAAAGTGCCAAGTTTTATAAAATTCTGAAGAGCAGATTTTTTTTTCTTTAGCTCTCAAAATTTTAGCTCCTCAGTGTTAATTGAGTTTGGTATATATTTATTATCTCTTTTTTTTTAATCAAACTTACTTGATACCTTCAAAAAATTTCAGTTTTTATTCACAATTTCCAAGATATACGTGAATTTATATATAGGCGAATATGAAATTAGGCATATTTATTATAAGCGATAATAACACCAAATGGGGTTTATAAATTTTGTTCAATTTATTTGAAAGAACGAATGATGCACCTTTTCTCCCGCTAGTGCACAACGAAAGGGAAAAGAAAGTATGTTATCACAAATTAAGACTTTCGCCAAGGGTATTATTCTTGGCGCAGACTGAAAAATGCGCGCCAAGATAAATTTTTAAATTTATCGGTAAGTTTCTGAACAATGTTTTTTTACAAAAATGAATGTTTTGGCATCATTTGAATCGTAGAATCGAAATATGGTAAAAAAGCAAGTACGTTTTTTCAGAAAACATCTGATTTTGTGTCAGAATACATATGTTAGGAGGTAGGTATTCTGATTACGACTATATATAAATCTAATATGTATCCCAATTCGCGCTTTCGAGTCACGAAAAACGCAAATTAAATGTTCTTAGTCAATCTTTGTGAAGAATGTACAGCTATACTGTTACAAGTAAAGTATCGCTTGCAATTTCAGTTGCAGTTTATCCCATTAGTTTTAAAAACAGTTTATTTGGCGCGAGATGGAGATTAGTTTCCCAAGCAGAACAAATTTTTATGACTCAGCAGTACTTCGCGATACATTCTCATGGAAAATTCGTTGAAGCGTTCAAACAGACTTTCTCAAATGTTCAGGGAGCTTACAAGGCAATGATTTTCGGCTTGCTAACCTGATTTCCGGAAACTAAAAGAGTTCACCATAAGAAAAGAGGTGATCGCCCGTCTCTTCAGAGTTCGGACAAAATGGATGAAGTACGGTATAAAACGTTGAAATCCTCAATAAAGAGCGTGGACAGATGGTATCGCAATGAAATTGATGCCTTAAGAAATAATGCTCAATCATAAAAATCAGTTCTGCTTTGGAAAATTCATCTCCACCTTGAACCAAACATATGCTTTTTAAAGCTAATGACATAAACTGTAACTGAAGCTCCAAGGGATGCATTACTTATACAGTTGTAGATACATTAGGTATTTTTCGAAACAGGACATGCGAAAAAAGGAGCAATGAACGCCTCTACAGTGGCGCTAGAACAAAAAAGGTGGTGGATTAGGATTCTTCACCACCAGAATTTGGTGATTGGGTTCTCTAATCCCCAGTCGCCCTTTAAAATGGAGAGTTATGTAAGGTATTTCTCCCGCCTTCTTAGCATGCCTTCGTAGTGTAGTGGTCAGCACGCTTGGCGCGTATTCGAGAGGTCCGTGGTTCGAGTCCCGGCTAGGGCATTGCCCATTTTTCATCTTTCCTGCTTCTAAATAACCTAATGTCTCTACAACTATTTAAGAAAGTTTCAATTTCATGTATATATTTGTATGCTTTTTTCAAATTGTAGCCTGAATACAAGCCATTTTCCCTTACAAAAAGACATCTTTTCAAAAACATCTCTTCTCTTCGATAGTCAAGCAAACAACTGAAAAATATCAATAAACTGAGCAACTATTAAGTATATATTTTTAATATTTTTTTCGTATGGTAAAGAAGTATTGTTTACAACATTGTAAAGCCTTAATTTATTCAAATAAAATTAATGCCTCATTTGAATATCAGAGATTGTTCCCCTAAAAATACAATTTCAATAAAGAAATTTAACTAACTCAAAATATAATCTTTCCCTCTGTAGCAACTACATCTCTAGAAGATCCCTCTCCAGCATGTAAGAAAGTTTTACTAGCAACCAACAGCGTATAAATATTACTAGCACGAATTTACTTTATGATCATTATTATTGTCTTAATTAGTAAGCGTTAGAACGAAAATATAAATATATTTAAGCATATGTATTTCATAATATTAGGTTTTTTTTAACAATTTTGTAATATTTTAATAATATGATATATTTGCAAATGTACTTCATCTTGCTTCCTAACTATTTCATCTAAGATGTTCTTTCGATAGAACTAGAAAGGTATGTCAATATTTTTAAACCTCAAACATTCCTCGACTAAATTCTAGCCATCGTCACTTTATTAATACACTGGTCAACAAAGTTAATGGAACATCATTATTAAATGATTTTATTCAAAGCATTTGCGTAAAATACACTCATGTCCATAAATTAAGGATAATTCAGGATCACATAGAAATCTAACTCTGAAATAAAAAATTCACCTGTAGAATTATTGTACACATCTTCAAGAATACTATTCAAATTACAGGAAGCCATCAGACGACGCTGATAATACGTCACAGTGACGAAAGTGTAAGAGAAGTGCATATTAGGAATGGTAGCAAAGAAGTAAAATTGTTCACAAGCGTTCTGTTAGTCGCTCAGTGCCACAGCCGAATAGTTATGACACAGAGAACGCATGTGAATGATTTTTTACGTGGTAAAATTATCGGCCGCCTGGAATGCGGGCGTACTCAGATAGAAGTAACCGAGGAACTTGGAATAGCCCAAAATGTCATCTCTAGGCTTTGGCGGGGATTCCAAAATGATGGAAAATATCAGTAGACGTTACAGTACAGATCGCCACCCACCCCTCTCGAGTTACAATGCCGAATAACGGCCGGTATTTGGCAGTAACTGTTAAAAGGAGCAGACGGAGCACAGCATCAGACCTGTCTCGTCAGCTGTTCTCAGCAACGGGTACGATAGTTTCAAGGCAAGTCGTGTACAGACGTTTGGTACAGACTGGTCTATACACTCGCAGGCCTATTTCATTCACGGAAACTCACTGTCGCCAGCGCTTAGCCTGGAGTAGAGAACACGCAGCGTGGAAATCGTCACAACGGGCTTGTATGATGTTTTCCGGTGAGTCCAAGATTAGATTGCAGTCTGATTCCCGTCGGACTTTCATATAGAGAACTCAAGGTAACTGCCACCACCAAGAGAACATCGCTGAATGGCACCGTTATGGTGATGCAGGATTGCTCATTTGGGGTGTAATTATACTGGGTCCCAGAACAGAACTATATATTCAGATAGGAATCACGCTAGTCCAGATTTATGGGGACATGATTCTGGAACAATATGTACGTTTGTTCAGGGGTACCATGGGCGCAGAATTTGTGTTTATGGATGACAACGCCTGTCCTCACCGTGCAAACAGTGTAAACGATGCCTTCACAATCTGAGGATATCACCCGTTTGGAATGGCTAGCATTTTCACCTGACTTGAATCCGATACAGCTTATGTAGGACATCCGTGGCCGACGAATTACAGCCCTTGAATCATCTCCTACATGTGTACCGGAAATTTGAAGAGCACTGCTTGTTGAGTGGGATAATGTTCCCGAAGATCAGCTTGATAATTTCATACTCAGCATGCCTAGGCTTTGTACGGACTGAATTTCATCGTCTGGGAGACATACAATGTATTAACCATCATACCAACCATGTAACGTTAAGTTTTTGTAAGGGAGATATTTTTCGTAATTGTCCCGGGAGGAAAAATCGTAGTTTTTATTAATGGTATTATATATACACCATCTTTTTTTTATCTTTTGCTTAATAAATGGGCTTTATGAAAGTCACGTTTGTTTTGTTTCTGAACCTTTATTTGCTGGAGCTGATATTATCCTTAATTTATGGACATGAGTGTAATAGTCAGCTGTTAAAAGATCCTTTAGAGTAATTAAAAGGCAGCTATAAAACGTAGTTCGAAAAGCAAATTAGCGGCAAAGACGGCAATACTGATTTCTGTGAGAAAATCATAAAACATGGGTGGTTCTTTCGAAACTGAACGTTACCGCTTCTCCCTGGATAAACAGCTTTTTATGTATGTCTCGTGTTAGCATGAAGATTCAACACGAGTTTCTGTAAACCAGGGGAGTTGTGGGCTAGTAGTTACACTGTTATTTTTTTAAGATGTTTCATCAGAATTTTTACTCAACATGATTTTTACGACGGGCCCTATTACGCAAGTACAGTCAATGCCCCGATGAAAAAGAAATATTTCCTAAATTTTGATTTAAAGTAAGTTAATTTATCTTTCTTAAAATTAGTTTAGCTATTTATTTTGTCTATGTATTAAATTTTAAAATGCAGCTTTAATATTTCACCAATTGCAATATTTTTCCTAAATGAACAAAGATCTTCAAAACCATACGAGGGGGCAAGTTGTAACATGTTACATCTGTTGAGAAAATACAGGGTGTTTATAAAGTCCCGGACCCATTTTGATGTTTAATAACTCATAAAATAATGAAGATATAAACAAACTTATGGCATTTATGGATGGAATAACTTATATATTTTCCTTTTCAGGTTTGAATATCTTTACTATTGTAAATATCGTCTGCGCGTGTGGTTAATATCAGATAATTTCATTTTCCAGTCTAAATATCTGTACTTTTCTAAATATCGTCTACTTATTAATTGCATTTTTCGCTCTTTTGTTTTTGGCATATGGGGATCTGAAAGCCCCCATGAATACCGTGAGGCACAAAGGGATTCCCCAAAGGTTAATGTGCGGTGTGGACTAATGCACGACCGAGTAATTGGGCCTTTCTTTTTTACAGAAAAGATGGTCTCATCAGCCGTATACTTAGACACTTCGTATTTCCACAACTAGAAGAGCTTCAGCCACATGTCTTTTTGCAACAAGATGGTGCACCACCTCATTGGGGTACCATCGTTCGTAGTTCTTTGAATGACCATTTTACAGGAAGATGGATTGGGCGAGGAGGTCCAATTCCTTGGGCACCCAGATCACCCGATATAACGCCGCTGGACTTTTTCCTTTGGGGATTTGTAAAGGACTACATTTACAGGAGGAGAGTGTAGAACATGGATGACCTAAAAGCCAGAATGACAACCGCAATAGCCTCTGTGGATGCCGACATGCTTGCCGGTACCTGGCGTGAAATCGAATATCTGCTTGATATTCTCCGTGCGACGAAGGGGGCGCACGTGGAAGCTCATTGACAAGGGTCATGAAACTTTTTGAGTCTCTAAGCATTTATGTTATTAATTTTAATCTATCTTTATTATTTTGTGAGTTATTAAACATCAAAATGGGTCCGGGATTTTATAAACTCCTGTATTTCTCATTAATAGAGATTTTGAAATTTCGACAGGGTTTTCGATGTGTGCACCTTTTGCATCACCCTGAAAGTTCTTGTGCGTTTCGCTGTAACCAGCTAAATAAACAAATAAGCATATAAAGGGATTAAATGGATTTTCCCCAAGCCACTCTTTTAAGCCGCTTCCTTTCCAATAAGTTTGGTTTGATTTATTTGATTAGGACAAAGCACTACACAACTATCTGCCTAAAGGGAGGGATGACTTCCTGGAGTGATTTCTGAGGTAAATTGGCTTGTGTTACACATGCGAAAAACCGCGAAAATCAACCATGCAGCCAACCAGGTCAGCGGGATTTGAACTTTGCATCACACTACCAGTGTTCAGTGAAATTACCGCTCGGCTGCTGGTGGGCCATCATTTCTAACAGAACTCATATATTCGAAGAGTGTGCAGGGTTCCTCACTCCTTTTGTCTGAGATGAACGTCAAGGAAACTACTCTGGTGTGCAAAAATTAAGGACGAGACGGTTTTTTCAATATAACTTTGTATAAAAGCTTTCCAAATCAACACATTTAATACCGTAAGATCCCCAATACGTAAGGACATGAGTAATGTAAGCAACACTTACTAAAAGAGAAATCAGAGGACTAAAAAGAAGCTTTATTGAAAAAGTAGCATGGAGCGCAATGCGACTGAAGGCCGAAACATCCCTGTGATGGGTGTCCAGCAAGAAACATCCGGTCTTTAATAGGGAATATGATCTCCCCTGACTGCTTAGCAGGTTTCACATCATTTGTGCATGCTGGATATGTGGTTGTTAATGAGCTGTTGAGACACTGCTGCTCGTTCCTCTTGTAGCACCAATCGCAGTTTCGGAATCGTTACTGGCGATAAGTTACGTGCTGCTACGGGTCTCCCTAGTAAGTTCCGTACATGCTTGACGGAATTTAGATCCAGAGACCTTGCCCACCAATCCATGTGTTTAATATCTTCACTCTCCAACAGTAACTGTGCGATGAGGGGGAGCGTTGTCGTCTATGAAGAGGAACCGAGGACCCATAGCCCTTGTGAAAAGACGCATGTAAGGAAGAAGAACCTCGTTACAACAGCACTCTCAGGTGACGAACCTCCTTGGGAGATATGAAGGTCGTTTCGGCTACCAAGCATTATGTCTGCTCGAACGAGAGCTCCGCGACCTCCAAAACAGTCCCTTTTGATGATGTTGAAGGGGTTATTGCGTGTTCCCCGCTCTGTCCAGATGTGTATGTGTCTAGAATCGCAACTCAGACTAAATCTGCTCTCATCTGTAAAGAGTACTCGTCCCCATTCATTGTATCTCCAATTCCGGTGTTCCCGGCACCACAGAGAACGCCTTCTCTGATGGGCAGGCGTTAGAGGTACACACAGTACAGGGCGTCGGGCAAACAGACCACCACCGTGCAGTCTTCTGGCCACGGTAAAATGCGGTATCGGTCGTCCAGTCGCCTGTGTCGTGTGTCTAGCGATTTCTCCCGCTGTCTCCCGCCTGTTTCTTCTGGCCTGTAAGGCAATATACCAGTCATTTGCGGATGTGGTTCCTCGTGGACGACCACTACTGAACCCCCGAATAGCTGTTCCTGTAGTTTGAAATTGTCTCCAAAGTCGTGAAACGGTGCTGTGAGCAATTCCGAACTCTGCAGCCACACTTGTCACACTGCGGCCTTCCTCCAACTTCCCAATGATTCAACCTCGGGTAAAAGCATCCAGATGTCGTCTAACAGATTGATTATACGCCATTTCTCGCTGAGGCAGCAACTCGGAGTGATTTTAACTGCTATACGGCGTGCAATCTCTTTGCCAGAAATACTGATCTTACACCGACAACATGCTTTATACTACTCAGACACTCCCCCATTACGTCTACATATCTGCGCATGTGCTACCGTACATCACCTTACTTAATCTCCTGATTGGTCTTTTTGTCCGCTCTGCCTCTTCGTTCAGCTGATATGCTAATTTTTCGACTTCGTCCTTAATTTTTGCACACCAGTGTAGTGTAGGGACTTATCGCTGAGTTCAAACAACTGAAGACGTAGACGCGAGAAGGGTTAAAATACCCAAATAAGAATAACAGTTCAGGCCCTTCTTGGGCTCGCAGGAAGCCTCCACTCGTTCTTTGAGTAAGAAATAAGAAACTGAACAATAATTAACTAAATGAGACTTGGCCGAAGCTAAACACAAGTATCTAACGTAGTTGGCCCTTTAATTTAAACTAGCCGGCGAATATCAAAAGGCACGTACTAATACGGCAGAGCGTAACAGCTTCAAGAGTGACTCAGCCCGAAGGCAAATACGCGCTCTCAGAATTCCTAGCAATCTATGCCAAACTAAGTTGAACCTTTCTTAAATACTTCTTCTAACTCATTTGCCTTCAACGTGATTCTAAAATCTCATTCTGTTGGGAGTTGTAAGTGGAACAAGAATTGATAGGAAAGGTTCTGAAATTAAAGTAACTGTTACAAAATGAAAATATATAAGTGCAATTCACCTACCTACCGTCATTCCGCCCTGTTTTAAATTTTTTAAAGCATATAGATTCCTAGGGGTAATTGAGACATTAAAAGCGGTCGACTAGAGCTCGTGTGTAATAAAAAAAATAATTAAAAATCATTACCATAATAAATAACTAAACTGTAAAGATTTTTAATCTGGAAATTATAAATATAAACAGTGGAAATGAAATTAGTCACAGAAATTTTATCAGATTGAAATCTCTCGTATTGAAATAGTTTATTCAGTATTGTACACTCACTTCCAAAAGTTAAGCACGGAGAGGAAAATGCTAATTTCCGGAAGCCAATCAGAATTGAAGAGGATGCAATTCGCTGCAGAGGTAGATGAAAGTATGCAAATATGTTAGGTAACAGCCAATTGCGCTTTCGTGTCAAGAAATACGCAAAAAAGGCAGTCTTATAAGAAGCCAGCTTTATGAAGGGTTAAAGAAGTTGATTGTAAGTGCTGATAGAAGGTGTTTAAAACTTTTGTACAATTTGTTTTCAAGACATACGTGTTTCTATGACTTCCAGAAGACGCATGGAAGATTCTGAGCGCTAGCGTGCTGTGGGGCGCATTGAAGCAGGACAGTCGATCACAGATGTTGCTCTTTTCTTCGGCGTTCATCATTCTATCATTTCACGTTTATGGAAACAATTCCAAACCACACAGACAGTTGTCCGAAGGCCCGTAGCCAGTCCCCAAGGGTTACAACCCCCGCGGAAGATCGATATATTGCTACTGTAGCCAAGCGGAATCGCAGAGCGACCTCCACACGTGTAACATCTATTGTTACAGCGTCCATTGGTAAGGCGATATCTGCAGCTACTGTACACCCGGGCACCTCGAGTTTGTGTTCCTCTATCCGTCCAATCAAGAAGGGCACGATTACAGTGGTGCCAGGAGCATGTCAGTTGGAATGTGTCTGACTGGGGCAATGTCCTGTTTACTGATGAATCAAGATTTGCTCTGGAGCCAGATGACAAGCGTATAAGGATATGGCGTGAACAAAGAACACGTAATCAGTCCCAAAATATCACCGAACTTCACGCATTCCGAGGTGGAAGCATCATGGTGTGGGCAGGGATTTCATTAGGATATCGCACCGACCTGCACAGCTTTAAACGGGGTTCTTTGACGGCTGTCCGGTATCGAGATGAAGTCCTAGAACCCATTGTGAGATTGTACGCTGCAGCAGTTGGCCCTATTTTTGTGTTAATGGACGATAACGCACGTCTCCATACAGCTGACATCGTTGATGACTACCTGGAGAGTGAAGGGATTGCGCGTATGGTAAGGCCAGCATATTCGCTCGACCTTAATCCCATTGAAAATCTTTGGGATGCTCTCGGCCGTGCTGTATCTTCCCGTTTCCCACCTCCAATCACTCTTATTGAGCTTGAAACTACTCTACAAGAAGAATGGCGATTGCTTAATTCTGCGGTGGTTGACCACCTAATTGAAAGCATGGTCACAAGGTGTATACAGATGAGGTGCAACTTTGTATACAGATGAAGGGGGATCACGCACCCTATTAATGTCCTTTTTTTTCATTTTATGCTGTTTATTTTCGCTTTATACATAATTCTGTTTAAGTCTCCAGTATGTCATTATCTCATAACTTAAAAAATTTAATAATGTTTTCATTCCTCTATATAATTATTGATTTTGTTTTATGCATAAATATATATGCTACTTTCCTGCCGAATTTTGTGTCAATCAAAGCAGTATTTGTTGATTTTTTGCATTTTACATCTTTGTGCTTAACTTTTGAAAGTGAGTGTAATTTATGGTGGCATTTCCATTTCTTAATGCTTGATTTTACTTCCTTGTACGAAGTAAAGGAACTATTGTAAACGCGAAGAATTCCGGGTATCATATTTCAACCAAAATATCCATTTTGGCCGATATCGAGTGCAAGTTAACGATGTTTTTGCGTGACATGTGTACGTGAGAACAAAATAAAGCACTTTTTTTTTCCCAAAAAAGATTTCGAAAAGGATTTAAAATGGATTCAGAAGATATTTTTTCGTGACGTCCGTACGTAACGTATGTGCGTATGCATGTATCTCGCATAACTAAAGAAACGAGTAGCCTCAGAACGTTGGAAAATTGGATATAGGACTCCTATAACATGTAGTTGTGCACCTCCTTTTTCGGTTCCGATCGGCCTCAGCCAAAGTATATAATTACTTTCATTATGAATATAAATACATACTCCAATAGAAATAATGGTAAATTAATTAATTAATTTTTAATTTAAACTTACTTTTTACTTGCCTTTATTATATTATTTTAGTATTATTTAATTTAGTTTCTAGTTTATTATTAGTATGTTAATAGTTTCTGTATCTTTTTTTGTTTATATGCATATTCGTGTCGGGGAAGTTTTTTGTGGGCAAGAGTTTCCAAATTAAATTGGTTTTCTCAAAATTGGTATTATAAAGGGTATTGTTTTGTATTGTCTTTGATGATTTGTACTTTTCTAAAAGTTCCACTTCTTTGAATTGTTTTTGATAGGTCACATCATTTAGTTTTACTTTTGGTTTTGAATTTTACACTTGCCTACATAAATGACGAAACACGAATTAAATAATTGAAGAGTTAGGTTTGAGGGCAACTTCCCCTTGATACGTCTGTCTTCTGCCAGCTCAACAATTATTCACTTATGCATATTTTTTATTTTTAGGATTTAAAAAAAAAGTTATTACAATTTTATACTTACACTTGATTTACTTATGTCCTCAGAATTTAAATGATATTTTAGATTAGTTCGCAGCAACATAATTTATTTATAATTTCTTTTAAACTTATTTCTATAATTAATTTTTTACTTTAAATTACTTTTTATGAATAGAAATTTTGTTAAATTCAAATTTCATTCCTTGCAGAAATGGCGCAAGACAATTATTTAAATTTAATTTAACTTTACTATATTCTTTTTAATAAAATTCTTTTTACTCGGCTTCGTGATCTCAGTTTTTTTTTTTCTTTTCTATTCTCATATTTGGTAAATTTTGCACCTTCGCTTTAAAAACGGATGAATTATGTATTTCTTATCTTCCGGTTAAAGATTTATGCCTTTAATTAATCTGCATGCAATAATTGTAAAATTATCAACAATTTAAAAGTTCTTTAAATGCGGCTAAGCCTAATTTTGTTTACCGTACCTGCTATATTTGTTTACATATGAAACTTAGCAGAATAGTGAATTAAGTCATCTTATGCACCTTCAGCATCTTTTTCCTTAGTGGAACCAAAAGCAACCTTTCACTTTTGTGCACCGAAAAATCTGCCTTCTTGCCCGCTGGCGCAATTACTTGTTTTTGGTAGATAATTTTAATCGAAAAAATTGTTTTTTCAATTGCTTTAACTGTATTGGTATTTTGTATTTTTCTATATTTTTCAATTTTTTATAAAGATATTTTGAGGTTTTATGTATTTTTACCTTGCGCGAAGAGAGAAATATGGTCTCCAGTCGAATTCGAAGAAATAAGTTTAAATGAAGTACAGAAAAGAAAAATGTGTATAATTTTATAGGCCGTACAATAAAGTCATGTGGTATTCACATTTAAATTTTTTTAAAAAAAAATATGTGAGTGAATTAAAAATTTTGAAGTAAAATTAGAAGGTGTCATTATGACACTGAAAGGGGTCGACTTCAATAAATTTTTATTTCTTTCTAAAATTTAATACATATGATTCATTATTTCAAAGTAACAAAGATGCAATTAAATTTTTTAATTGAGTCAAAATGCTTTTATTAGATATAAATATATTAGAGAATTGAATTCTAAAAGAATAATAAACATGATAAAGCAAAACCCCAAAATCTCCGTTAGCTTTTCATTTTATTTATTTTTTACCTAGCATAATCAAATATTGAGAAATGCATGAATGGGTTAACTTTCACAAGTCTTTGCGAATCTCTGGTTGAGAGTTTTATATTAATTAATCCAGTTACCTTACTATTTTGCTTGTACTATCTTCTCCACTTTCGTCAAGTTTCGCCAAGCTGCAAATTATCTAACATATAACAGAGTAGAATTCTAAAGTCTAGGAGACAGTTTTTGGCAGCTGTCGCTGATCAACTGCATCTGTTATACCTCCCTGTTACTGAACTGATTTATTGACTTTAGCATCGAAAGCCTCATTTACTCCACGAATATTTGGAGTAAAGACAAAGCTTATTTAGGTTTATGTTACTTTGTATTTAATACTTTAATAAGGCTAGAACATTTGTTGTCTGCCTGCCGCAAGTAGTGGTTTGTGTTAATTTTCTTTTCTTTTCTTTTCTTTTTTTTTTTTAAAGTTTCATCTGAATTTGTGTTTACTGTTTTAGAAGGTACGACGGACGAGAAGTCATCTGTCTGTCTTTTAATCGATATTACTTATGACTTTCCCTAGTTTAACGGGTATATAGTCAACGTCGGACTTTTCTTAAAAGGTTTCGTGAGATCTAGTACATTTTGCTATCATTATATGGTAAATAGATCACTTAAGTGTTGGCCTTGCGACTTCTTGCACAAGCTTGAATACGAATACAAACAGGGAAAATGGTGTAAAAGACCCTTTTATTGATGACAAACAAGTTGACAGGATGGCACGGACTTACGTGCTTACACAAATCACCGACTACTTGCGGTGAAAACTTAAAGGATAATTTAATAATAAATTTGAAAGTAAAGATATAATGCTAGACTACACAATTCAATTTAATCTAATAGATTGACTCAGAAAACCTACACCGGCGGGATACTGAATCGATGGCAAGAATGCGTAGCCGCTAATAAGATTTACAGCTGTTAAAAACCAACAAACGTGCTCTCACGACAACTAAATCACGCTCTGTCTAACCTTTTCGTTCCAATAGTTTAAATACTCTCGTTCACCTATGTCATTTGCATCACGGAGAGGAAATGTGAGGAGAAATAAGAGATTTTAGGAAAGGCTCACAAATTAAAATAACTTTTAATAAAACTAAATAGGCCCCTACATCTTCATTTTTATATAAAAAGTTTCTAATTCAACCAGCAACCAGCCATGAAAGTTTTAAATATCCTTTTCGTTCTCAGTCTTAATGTATCAGGCAATACGCAAGCATAAACTAAACAGATGTACGTAAAGAGTTATTGCATCAGAAATCTTAAATTGCTCCAGTTTTGTAAGAAATCCTTATCGATCCATGTTCAAATCTGATAAATATTTGTGAATAGAAACACAATTAATGTTGGACAAAAAGAACTAAAAATAACAAACTGGCAAAATGAGTACAAAATGATTTACACGTACCAAATGATTCTAGTAAATTCCATGTTGTTATTGAATGTATAGAACGCCACTCTTAAACACTCTGTAATAAATCTCTAGTAAAATTTCATAACTATTATTCCTCATGAATTTCACTGTTGCCATTCACTTTTAAAGAAAATTATTTATTCAAAAACTATTGTTAGCCTCCATGGAATGTCATTAGCGAAATGCAACAAATCATTTAAAAATTAAATACATCGTTATCTTTTTTGATATAATCTCATAGCATTAGTTGATTCCTTCATTAATCACATGAAAAACATACATGAATTCTTTAAAATATTTAAAATTGATCAACAAATATTTTCACAAAAGCGATAAAGAACAACAGTCAAGAGAGGAATCAAAACAGAAACATTCAAGAATCCCATTTAAAAGCAATTTGTCAGAGATTCACTGCAACTGTCACTTGCCTTATCGAATCATTTGAGCTGACAAATGAGGCGTTTCGAAAACTTGTTAAGACCGTTCTGTTCGCACCGCTTCAGCCGCCGCTGCCTGCGTTTCTTTAGGGTGGTCTGGACATTAGCGGTATGGTTCAGGATGTCGGTCACTTAGCGCTTGTCAGATACTTTCCACATTTGGGCCATCGAATGATAAAGTGTTGGGGACATGACTAGAACTTTTTAAGAATTCTATCATTTTTTTTACCCCATTCAACTCTAGTTTGGGAAAGGTTGATATTTTTTAGTATCTTCTGTTGGTGCCTTCTGTCTCTTGATGGCATTTATGGAGGCGTAAAGTTTCTTAACATAATCTTTTTTAAAAAAAAAACTAGATTTTTTTTTATAAATTTGATCTTGAAAAATTACAGTTATTTATCATTGTTAATCTATACACATATATATATAAACGAAATACCACTGACTCATCACGAGATCTCTGAAACTATACACCCAATTGACTTGAAATTTTGCATAGTTACTCATTCTACGATGTACACGCGCACTGAGAACGAACGGATTTTGCATAAATCCTGTCAAAAATGGATTTTTGTTAAGCAACCATCGTTCATACCAAAGCAAACATAACAAGCGATCAGTAGCAACACTTTTCGAAATAAAGCATTTTTATCTCCAACGCGCGAGACTATTGCCACTCGGAAAAAGGAGTGGGAAAATTAGCCCTTTCAGAATTTTTAATTAATATTTTCGCTGATTAAAGTCGTACGAAGATGGGAATAGACGAAATGGCTTCCCACGAATTTTTTAAATCGGGAATAATGTATTTAGTGTTTGGGTACGCTATTTTTATTTCATCGTAAAACTTAGAAATTTTTATTAACAAACTCTAGGATTTGAAAGAGAGCAGCGGCAACAACTTTCGAAACAAAGCAGATTTTCATCTCCAGCTTGCGAGACTGCGGTTGCCACTCGGAAAAATGAAGGAGAAAATTATCGTTTTTCCCAGTTTTTAATGAATATCTCTGATTTTAGCTAGTTTTTTTTTTTTTTTTTTTTTTTTTTTTTTTTTTTTATTTTTGGAAAAAAGTAGACGTCGACCTTTCCCAGAAAAGAATTGTAGTAAGTTTGATGATGATAGCTATAGTAGTGACTGAGTTATTAGTGAACAAACAAACAGACTTTCTTCTTTTTATATATAGTGCGTCCAGCAAAGCGGGCGAGGATCAGCTAGTAATGATATATTTAACGATATATTTATATATATTAATGCATACAAAATTAATAAAATATTTCTTTATTAACACACCATGAAATATGCATCCTTTAACATGAAATAAGCGTATCGTTAATAAACAAATCCGAAATTAAATGAATGCTAGAACTCATTGGAATTACCCAATAGTTTTTCAGTATTAATAACAAAATAGTGTTACCGATTTTGGATTTATTTAGCTATTTCTAATAGACTTTGTAAGTAAAATTGTTTTATATTCCCGTGCAATGCAGCACGAGACTTATTTGAAGAGAAAGCTACGCCGGAAAAACAAAAATACTAAATACATTTAACATTTTAATAAATAGATATCTCCTAATTGTACTTACTGTTTTGCTATTCAGAAAAATCGAGAAAATAGATTTTACCAGAATGCTCTCGTGCTTGATTTGAAAAGCTTATAAAAGCTGCACGAAAACATCCCAGTTCAGTTGTTTTAAGCGAACTGTAGTTGTTTACTTAGTGCTGTTATTGATTGTAGCGAATTCGCGGTGAGATCGGATTAGCTTTCTCTGTGTTTTGAAATGAGTTCTATTTAGCGTTTTTAGTAGTTTTAAATATAATTTCTGTGAGATATTGTGATATTGCACGAATATCTCTGAGGAATTCTCAGCTTTTGTTTTATTTCTTGGAATAAGAATAAATTTTATTAACTTTTTATTGACTTGTGCATTCAATCCATTACGAACCGGTACGAACTCAACAATAGCATTGTAATAAAAATAACGGAAAATCCGCAGATGAAACGAACATTTTTAAAAAAATACATCAATTTTGAAATGTCCAGATTACAGTCTAACATGTCAACAAGTCTACCATACTTTTTTATTAAATATTTAAAAAATAAGAAAAATATTAATATTAAAAAAAATTCAATCTCGGAGTGCAGATTTCAATTTAAGGTTGTATTACATTCGAAACAATACAGTATACATGAAAAAAAACTCTCCATTTTTGCATTGAAATCATTCCCTCAAATTATAAATTATTCTGATCTTTAAACGACATGGTCTCA